>JAJOZX010009474.1:0-55000 GCA_023014485.1 Bathynomus jamesi | reverse complement strand
ACAAACATTCATAGATAATACAAACGAGGAAAACAAGGTAGCAGAAAACATAAAAAATAACCCAAAATACGAAGATTATTAAAAAAGTAAGTTTACAAGGTTAATTGCCGGTGCATTATGCATTGTACAATAATGTTGTTCGTAGTACAATATTTTGTTAGGCATGTGTGGCAACATCCGGGGTCACCACGAACCAAAGAGCTCAAAATTGCACCATCAGCTCGTAAGGTGATGGCAACAATTTTTTGGGACCATCAAGGCGTTTTGCATGTTGAATTCATGCAAAAAGGGGACACCAATAAATGCCACTTCTTATTGTAAAATTTTACAGTGACTCCGCACGGCTATCAGAAGAAAACATCCCGGGTTGCTTACTGCAGGTGTGGTGTTCTTGCATGACAATGCACGCCCTCACACTGCAAATCAAACACGCCAACTTTTGGAATCGTTCCACTGGGAAGTCATGGATCATCCTCCCTTAGTCCTGACCTTGCACCAAGCGACTTTCATTTGTTTCCATACCTGAAGGAACACCTCTGAGGTAAACAATTTTAAAACGATCCTGATGCAGAAGCGGCCGTACGAAACTGGTTAAAAACTAGGGACCTACATTTTACTCGACGCCATCGGAAAGTTTATCCCACGCTACGACAAATGTTTGAATCTCTTTGCGAAAAGGAAAATGCAATGTAAAGAGGGCATTATTCCATTGATAGACGGGGAGGCCGAATACACATATGACCCAGAAAAATGAGCGAACTGCTTAAAGAACAATTTAACTGTTTAGCAACCCAAAGTCCGAGAAGAAAGTAGAAAACCCAGACGAATTTTTCGATAGTGATATAAACCAACCAAGAACAAAGCCAGGCACAAACCTATTAATAGACTTAGAGTTCTCAGAAGGAGATTTAATTAAGGCTTTATCACAGATGCAAGACAATTCGGCACCAGGGCCAGACATATGGAGTGCCACGTTTATGAAAAATATAAAGAGAGTATTGCCAAACCGCTATACTTACTATGGAGGAAATCACTCGACACAGGACAAATTCCACTTCTATTAAAGATCACGAATATTGTCCTCTTATTTAAAGGTGGTAACAGAGCAATGCCCAGAAATTATCGGCCAGTAGTTCTCACCTCCCCCTTATAAAGTGCTTTGAACGTATAATTAGAAGTAAAACTACTTACTCTCTGCAAGAAAAGAACTTATAGAACCCAAATCAACATGGTTTCAGGGATGGAAGATCATGCCTATCACAGCTATTAGACCACCAGGAGAAAATATTGAAAACATTGTGTCAAGGACAAAACATAGATGTAATATATACTGACTTTAAAGCCTTCGATAAATGTGATCATAGAATTATAGCACACAAACTTACGAATATAGGAATTACTGGAAAGCTAAGAAGATGGATATTTAATTTTCTGACTCAAAGAACACAAAGAGTGGTAGTAAATAGAGTTAAATTGGAAGTCTCAAAAACCGTGAGTTCTGTTCCACATGGTACATACAGTAATTACAGTATTAGCTCCCTTGCTGTTCATAATAATGATTGCAGATATTAATGGAGATATTAATGACAGTATTGTATCATGTTTCGCAGATGACACAAAGATATGCAAGGAAATATTGAACGAAGGTGACATAGAAAAATTACAAACGACATTGAAACATTATTCCAGTGGGCAGAAGACAACAATATGAAGTTCAACGAAGAAAAATTCCAACTTCTAAGATATGGTAATAACAAAGTGCTACAGAATAAAGTGTATAAAACTCTGCAAGCCAAACAGATAACACCAAATCCACAAGTCAGTGATCTTGGTGTATAGTTAGGATGCCAGATACAGTAAAATGCCCATGGGTGTGGAAGTTCGTACTAATACAATGTTTTTGCATAAAATGTTAGTCAGATACTTATACTTTGATAATCTGAAAGGTGCCACTTTGGCACCCTTGGGGATTTTTTTTTATTAAGTCAAATATCCAAGATTGTCACCATGAACTCCGTGGTTCTATAAATGAGTCTTTTGTCCTAAAGAAATTGGTTCTTTTTCTAGCATATCTATTGTTATGGATGAATTAGACATTAATCATAAATATTTGGTTGACATTATTTTCATGATCATTTTGGCTACGGGAAGCCATCTTGAATTCACCACGGCATGAAAATTGGCAATTATCACATGTGAATTTTCATATTTGTTTTCATTATTTCTGTTTTTTGTGTTAAAAGAATTTGTCTATTTTACTATGTTGTCTATTTGTCTATTTATCTATTTTACTGGCCTTTACCACTGCTGATAGTCCTATTTCTCTTTATTTCAGGTGCTGTCCAGAACTTATTGGAATAGAAGAGGCGAGTCTTTAAAATGGCATCATCAGAAGAATGTTTCTTTTCAGACTGTAATAAAACTGGAAATCTATTAACTGGAGGGGAGAAAAGAATTAACAGTATAATTTCTGCAAGCATTTCAAGAAAGGACAAACTACATTTAGAGCTGAGAAAGAGACTAGAACAAAATCCAGATCTAAAAATAGTTTCATAAATCATGTGTTTCGTCGTATACTTCGCAAACACATATTCAGAGGGAACGTAAGCGATTGGGATCAAAAGAACAACAAAAAGAAAAGCCTAAAAAGAGAAAGTCTAAATTTGATTCGTTTGAATTCCGTAAACATTGCTTTAGATGTGGTGCAGAGTGTTTGCCCAAAGATGACAGACATTTGGATCGTGGGAGAAGCGTGGTTCATTGTCAAACTAAGGAAATAAAAGATAAACTCTTGAAAGTTGTGACGAGAGAGGAGATTCTACAGCTCAAGCAGTACGCGTTGGAATTTATGGCAGTATATCAGACCTATATGCCTCTGATGCACAATACCACTATGACTGTTTCGCGCAATTTACAGGACGTTGGAATATTGCTGCTGCCTCTCGTGCTACGAAAATGGTAGAAAAGGAGTGCACGCCTCCAGATCTTGCCTTTCAGTACATTGTGGATACACTAAGCAATGATGCCTCTAGAATATGGAACTCTGTTGAGATCCATGACTTGTACTGTGAACATATACGCTCATCTGATTCTGCCAGCAAAAAGCCATGCGTTTCAAAGTCTGAGGAGATTGTGCACAGCATTGAATCAACTGATCACAAAGAACGACCAAAGCTAATGAAAAGAATTGAAAAACGTTTTGGTACTAGTCTTGTTGTGTGGCATGTAAAAGGATGCGCAAGTATGATTTTATTCAGGAAACATTTACCAGAGATATTTAAACTTATACAAGCCAATGATGATGACTTAGTGACAGAGTTGAGCCAAACTATTTCTGGGGAAGTCCAGTTCGAGTCTAGAAAGAAAATGCATACAGACAAGTTGAACAATTTCACAAATGAAAAGGCTATTCAGGATTACAGTAAACACATCTCACTTTAATTTCCAAACTTGTGTTTACAGGTGAAATTACAAGGAAACCCCTATCATTGACTCAGGCAATACAGGCAGTGGCATCAAGGAACTTTAATCAGACTACACTAGGTTTGGCACTACAAATTCATCATCGTTCCGGATCAAAAGAAATTATTTACATTCTCCATGATAATGGCTTCACTTCTAGCTATGATGAGGTAAGAAGATTTAGAAAATCAGCAGCAGTAAAGACAGATGGAAAAGATTTCCAATTTCAGGGTCTTCTGGATGAAATCCAGCAAATGAGGCGGGATGCTGCAGAGGGATTGACTGCAGGTCGATCCTGAACAGTCGTTCATACCCTCATAAAGTAAGCAAGACTCTTTTGCTTACCTGTTAGATTGGGAAATTATTTTTTGTGAAAACATTTCTACACATGGTCCGAATCTTCGCGATTGTTCTGAATGTAGTGAAAAGTTTGTCTCTTCTAAGCCTTTAGTTTGCAGATTTTGCTAAACCGACGAGACCTACGAAACAAGATGATTTCGGCGAGATGGAATTCAACGTAGAGGAGAGGCGACTGTGCTGAAGGAGGAATTTAGTGTTTTGGCAGCTAGGTTTAACTCACTGCACTATTTTGTTTCAGAAAGTTTGGGCTCGAGTTCTGACCCAGGGTGGAGATCGCGCGGAAATTGTTCGGCGAATTCCCTACCAGTCGTCTCTTCCGCCCCTCTTTCCTTTTCATGTTCGAAATGGGGCCAAACTGGACAGCATAAACTTTGCTAAAGAGTGTTACAACTAATAGATTTTCCGTTTTAGGGCCAAAGCAGAATAACACGCAAGAGATTAGGCTAGTTGGTAACTCCATTATTTGAGGACAATTAAAGGAGTTCTGCGGCAGGAACTGCTATCCTGGAGCCCGTGTTGACGACATCACGGACTCCATAGATGAATTTGGTAAGGATACTGATCAAAATACGATATATTCATGTTGCATGTTGGGACTAGCGATATTAAGATTTCAAGGTTAGAGAAACTAACAGAAAAATACAAGCGGATGATGCGTACTCTAAGGGATAGGACTAATAAGCTAATTTTTTTTCAAGAATTCTTCCCAGAATCCGACGACTTTTTCAGCAAAGTTGCCAGCATAAATAATATTCTTAAATCTCTTTCCCTTCAGGAAAATGTTAAATTCGTCGATTTGTGGTGTCATTTTTCTAATAAAAAGATTTATTGATGGTCTTCGCCTAAATGGCGTGGGAGCAGCTCGCCTTGTTTGACTATTTCATAGCTCTGCGATGGCTTTTCAGGCAAAAACACGTCGAAACTCCAATGCAAGCGACCAGCCTAACAAATTTTCCTTACAATGAGCGACTATCTCCACAATGAACCTTGAGTTTCAACTGCCGTACTCAAAATTTTATATTAGTATTTTTCATTAACGCTAGAATTTGAAATTTAAATTTGATGAAGTATTAAATATCATCCTCAACAAAAATTTGAGGTTGTAGCAATAATAGTGATGTTCCTCAGGGTTCTGTCCTGTCATCCACTCTTTTCCTTTTATTTATTAATGACCTTTTAATTCGCACTTCCTGTCCTATTCACTCCTATGCCGATGATTCCACTCTTCACTTCTTCACCCGCTTCCCAAAGCGTCCCTCTCAACAGTCACTCCATGATTCGCGTAGGACGGCTATGGAGCACCTGACCTCTGATCTTTCTGTTATCTTTGATTGGGGCAGAGAAAATGACTTGCGGCTTTCAATGCCTCAAAAACACAGTTCCTCGATCTGTCTACTCGTCATAATCTTACACACGACTATCCCCTTACCTTGAACAACACAACTCAATCCTTCCTCTTTTCTTAACATTCTTGGTGTTTTCGTTTATCGTGATCTTTCATGGAAAGATCACATATACTCTCTTTCTAAAACAGCTTCTAAGAGGTTAGGTGTGCTGTACCGGCACGTCTTTTTTCTGAACAGGACGTCCTATCCGCGGATAGGATGACAAGTCAACGGATAGGACGCAAAAAGTATATTTGCTTTGGTTGTATGGCTAAATTATTGGCAGAAATAGATTCAGCATACACGATTTAACTTAAATTCATATTTTAGTAAAGGATATCTATTGCAGATAAATTAGAATTTGTCCTGTTTGTATGTATGCGGGTCAGAGTAACCGTTATTACGGAGATACGTGGCCGGACAGATGACCGACGGACATTTGGCAGAGGACATTTCACTGACGGACATTTGACCGAACGGACATTGAGCCGACGGCTGTTTCGCCGAACGGACGATTCGCCGAACGGACGATTCGCCGAATGGACTGTCATTAATAAAAAAAACATATATAATTTAAATACGAAAATTAGTTGTTAACTTTAATAATTTAAGTCTTGCGTTTGTGCTTGACGATTGGTTAGGTTAAGTCATGATATTTTCGTTAGTTTACTGTTAAAACACGAAAATATCACGACTTAACCTAACCAATCCTCATTTTTATAAATAATATTAGTAATAGTTTCTCTAGACAAATTGTATCTGTAGACAAATTATTGTAGTTAAATGTAGACTAATTGTTGTAGACAAATTCGCCGGACACCGTCAAAGTGAATTCCATGGTTTAAAACGAGTTTTAAATTATACAATATACACCGAGAGAGAGAGAGAGAGAGATATATATATATATATAGTATTATCGATATAAATTTATTTAAAAAAGGTATCTATGTTTTTACGTCAAGCGTCTATAACTGTCAATTTAACATAATTTAATATTTTAACAAAATAATTCAATAACATTTAATAATAACCTTTATAACATGTGTGTGTGTTTCGTCATAGAAATATTAATGACAGTCCATTCGGCGAATCGTCCGTTCGGCGAAACAGCCGTCGGCGAATCGTCCGTACGGCGAAACAGCCGTCGGCGAATCGTCCGTTCGGCAAAACGTCCGTCGGCAAAACGTCCGTCGGCAAAATGTCTGTCGGCAAAACGTCCGTCGGCGAATCGACCGGGTACCCGGAGATATAGTAACCGTTATTACATTATTGTCATTTGTATAATTTAGGTCTCGGGGGTACGTGGGCGGAGCCCCCGTAAAGATCACGCATCACAAATTGATAGCCTTACCGATGCGTGGTAAATAATTATACGCCTCATTGCATCCATCAGTAGACATTGGCCATCTACAATTGCCACTATAGATTGGCCAGAAAGGAAATTAGAGATGAAGGAACAGATAGAAGGATAGAAACCGAAGGAGAGCAGTTTCGAAAATAAAGATTTGTGTCACACTCTATCAAAAGCTTTTGATATGTCGAGCGCAATAGCAAACGTTTCACTAGAATCCCGAAAGGAGGATGACCAAGAGTCAGAGAGATATGCAAGAAGATCGCCAGTGGAGCGTCCCTTGCAGAATTCATACTGACGATCTGAAAGAAGATTGTGAGAAGAAAGGTGTTTAAGAAGCTTCCTATTAAGGATAGATTCAAAAACTTTGGAAAGGCAAGAAATTAAAGTAACTGGACGATAGTTGTAGGATTGAGAGCGGTCACCCTTCCTTATGACAGGCTGAATGAAAGCGAACTTCCAACAGGAACGAAAAGTACCAAATGAGATACAAAGACGAAAGAGTTTCCCAGGCACGGTGTCAGCACAGAAGCACAGTTCTTAAGAACAACAGGCGGAACACCATCACGACCATACGCCTTCCTAGAGTTGAGCCCAGATAGGGCAGAAAAAGTATCTTTAGAAGAGATTCTAATTTCAGACATAATAAAGTCAGAGGGAGGAGAAGATGGTGGAACAACACCGGAATCGCCCAGGGTTGAATTGTAAGTGAAACTTTTAGCAAAGAGTTCAGCTTTGTGAGGAGAAGAGACAGCAACTGTGCCGTCGGAATGGAAAAGAGGAGGGAAAGGAGAGAAAGTAAAGTTGTTGAAGAGGTTCTTAGCTAGATGCCAAAAAAGGGAGAAGAATTGGTGTTGGATAGATTTTCACACTTTTGTCCGATGAAGGAATTTTTGGCTAGTCGAAGAACAGATTTTGCACGATTCCGGGCACAAATATAAGTTACTGTAAGTGTGAAAGTCAGGGGTTGGCTAGCGACCGTATTTTCTGAAAGTCTTCTCTCTGTTGCGGATAGCATTAGAACAAGTAAAGTTAAACCAAGGTTTTTCTGCATTTGTAATAGGAATAGAATATGGAACGTACGCCTCCATACCCGGGCGAATCACCCCTTTGATGCGCTCAGCACACCCAGAAGGGCCCCGGCCACGGAAGCAGTAATCATTCCATGGAAATCACAGAAGTACTGTCTAAGGGCTTTCAAATCAGCGGCGTCAAAGTGCCAAAGGCGCCTCTTCTTGTGAGGATCCAAAGGCCGAATTGGAGCGATAGGACAGGAAACTGATATGGGATTGTGATCGGAGGAGCCCAAAGGAGAAAAAATTTTAACAGAGTAAGAAGAAGGATGAGGGTTAAGAAATAAATGCAGAATGTTGGGCCTATCTCTAAGGATCTCAGGGATACGAGTAGGGTGCTGTACAAGCTGCTCTAGGTCATTTAGGATAAAAAAGTTGTCAGCTACACCAGGGATGTCAGTGAAATGGGAGTAAAGCCAAAGGTGGTGGTGAACATTGAAATCTAAAATGGAGATTTCAGCAAAGGGAGAGTGAGAAAGAATGTATTCCACTTTGGAAGTGAGGTATTCAAAGAATTTTGGATAGTCAGAAGAATTAGGAGAAAGGTAAGCAGTGCAGATGTATTTAGTTTGAGATTGGGATGTAAGCTTACCCAGAGGGTATAGAATTCTGAAGATTATATGATGGCTAATGCCAAGGGTAGTTATCCAAATACCCCCGATTGTCATAACCTCTTATCTCTTTTTCCACACCTGTGTAAACATAAGACTTGCTTACTAAAAGAAAAAATAATAAATTTTCTTATATATGATGACTAATGCTAAGCTGAGTCATGCCAAGGTGAATCATCGAACGAGGCTCTCATAAGGGGTAGGGGGTAGGGGGATAAGATAAGGAAATAAGGACCGAAATTATACACGCATATATATAAAGTTTGTTCAAAACGTATCCGGACTGATGCAATTATAGACAGAACATGTTATTTACAGGGTTTGGGGCTTAATCTTTCTCAAAGTACGCTCTTTCTGAAGCCACATACTTTGCCCAACGATCCTGCTAATGTTGAAGCCATACTTCGAAAGTACTTTTCGGAATGGCCTAAAGCTGCTCCGTCGAATTTCTTTTAATGGTCTCAACATCATCGAATCGGTGTTCTTTCAGGGTTTGTTTGAGCTTGAGAAACAAAAAAATCGCATGGCGCCAAATCCGGCGAAAATGGAGGCTGTTGTACTTGGGGATAGCGTTTTCGGCCAAAAACTGTAGACAAGTTGCGACGAGTGAGATGGCGCGTTATCGTGATGAAGCATCCAGTCTCCGGACTCCCACTTCTGCGGCCGTTTCCTCCGAACTGCTTCACGTAGACGTCTCAAAACGTCAATGTAAAATTCCTTGTTGATTGTTTGTCCCTGTGGAGCATAGTCATGGTGCACAACACCTTCACAGTAAAAAAAAAAGAAGAAATCGCCGCGAAACAAAACACGTTTAACTTTATAGGTTCATCACAGTGGACTGACGCCACACAATTAAGTGCAGCTCTATCATTCAACTTGTCTTGTCATGCAGAGACATGTTTAGCACCCTATCCAGATACTTTTTGAACAGACCTCGTGTGTATGTATATATATATATATATATATATATGATGACTAATGCGAAGGTGAGACGTCCAAGTACCTTCTGAAGGCAGCCTCTCTTATTTATTTCATAAGCTGTAAATATTGTACCGCATAGATATTTATATAAGTCTTAAATCTGGGCAGGTACATGCTTCCCAAACTTGATAGGCCCCTATTCAACCTAATTAGGTTTTATAAACTAGTATATTCTGGTTAGTTATGGAATTGTTAATCAAATTATGACAATTTCTTCTGTAAGTTTCATAATATGGTCAATAATATAGTTGTTAAGTTACTCTTTATTTTATATCTAAGTGATTTAGAGAAGGTGTACGTAGTAAAGTCTCTAAATTTCTAAAAAAGTAGGCTCTAGTTGCCCAGTTACAAATGTAGCAAATTCTTACAAACTACAAAAAGATCTTGTTAGCTTAGTTGCCTGGGCTAGTAAACGATAGATGGAATTAAAAATGCAAAATCATCCACTTTGGTAGAAATAGCTAGAACTTTAGTCATGAGATGCGTGGAAACAGGTTAGAGGATTTTAGTCAGGAAAAGGATCTTGCCATTATATCTAGTTTCATTTAAATTTTCAAAGCATTGTTTAGAGGTGAGAAATAAGGCATATAAAAGTTAGGTAATATTAAAAGGAATTTCAGTTACAAGAGTAAGGAAGTCATCCGTAGCTTATATAATTCCTTTATTTGGTGTCACTAAGGATACTACATTCAATCAGGATTCATTTATAGGCAGCTATACAGTAGAAGTGCAGGGTAGTGCCACCAAGCTTATCTCTGGGTTAAGAAGTTTAGAATGCAGTGAAAGATTAAAGGAACTAGACATGTTCAGTTTTGAGAGACATTGATGGGAGTTATGATACAGAAGTCCAAAATTTTGTCAAATTTGGACAATTTAGATGTAACTTTTTCTTATTAGAGTCTAATTTTGTAAACTTTTTATTGCAAAATATAGTCATAGACTGTTATCGTTTAACCTCAATAGGACAAGATGGCTTCACATTGTTCATAAAAATGTAATGAGCTCTGGATCTTGAGTTTTTGGTATATAGGCCTATCTCACAGTTCTACTAGCAATACATTCAGAATTTAATTCCTGGAAAATATAATATTCTTTAGGAATACTGTATTTAGATATTTCTTGCATCTAATCATGTTACAGCTGCAAATTTAAAGCAAACTGTTTAGTTTGCCTCAGGTAAAATAAATTAACTGGAAAGTTATTCTAATAAAGAAATCGCACATGAAGCAACATGTTAAGAAGATAGAGGAAAGTTTATATCCCAGAGTATTAATATTGTACAGGGAACATGGAAAAACTAAGCGAAGACTTAAAAAGTACTTTTCAGTTATAGAGGAAACAGTCCTTCACTCAGTAAAACCCTGGATAATACACAAGTCCTTCGAATAACTTTCTTCAAGAGATTCATAATGTGTTATAGTTTTAGGTTAACTCAAGCAGAACTCAGAAAATGCTACAGAAAGTTGATACCTCAAGGAAATCTCCCCTGCAATATTATTAGATAAATTCTGAGAATAGAAAACTAGAAACACTACAGGTTTTCTCATCCCCTTATTTAAGTGAATGTTTTAAGCGTATTTAACAATGAAACGAAATTAGTGAATCCGAAAACAAGTTATTGGAACAAAAGTAAACTAACATAATAGAAGATAAAACTGTGACTTCAAATGTATTGAAATAGATAATGAACAAAGATTTTAATGTTAGATATTTAATCAGGTCTACCTTATAATACCTGCCATAAACTTCAAATGTTTTCATTATTCATGGTAAGAATGATTAAATGCACATAAAACATGATTTGTTTTAAAGATTAATAAGTGGTGAGCAGTCCAGCATGCTCTCAAACACACACTTCTCTCCCTATTCCTCACTACATACATATGCATCTTACACACTACATAATCTTTTCAAAATTAAAAAAAATGGCATCATCTTCAAGAGCCTCGGAGTCACCTGGGGAGAGGACCATAAATGTTCCCACTTCTGGCTACCTCCCCCTGCCGATACCGGGAACGCAGACCCGGGCAGCGGGGATGGATCTGCTACCGCCCATTCGAGATGTTCTGAACCTCTGTCTAATTCACTTTTCTACTTTTCTTAAACTTCTGCAACATTCGTGTCCTTTTCTCAAATTTTCAATCTATTGAACACCACCTCTGCTCCTCTAAACCTCATCTTCTTTTCCTCATTGGAAATCAGGTTTCTGGGACGACTGACAGCAACCCCTTTTCTGTACCCTCTTACTTTCTCTGTACTCAATTTCACTCCAAATGTGGATGTTGCGTATATGTACGCAATGACCTAAATTGTTCTCGTATTCCCGAACTCGAATCGTGCGAATTCTATACCCTCTGGGTACGGCTTACATACCAACCTCAAACTAAATACATCTGCACTGCTTACCTTTCTCCTAATTCGACTGACTATCCAAAATTCTTTGAATACCTCACTTCCAAAGTGGAATACATTCTATCCCACTCTCCCTTTGCTGAACTCCATTTTAGGAGATTTCAATGTTCACCACCACCTTTGGCTTTCCCTCCATTTCACTGACATCCCCGGTGAACTAGCTTACAACTTTTCTATCTTAAATGAGCTAGAGCAGCTTGTACAGCACCCTACTCGTATCCCTGATCGCCTTGGAGATAGGCCCAACATTCTGCATTTATTGCTTACCCCTCATCCTTCTTCTTACTCTGTTAAACATTTTTCTCCGTTGGGCTCCTCCGATCACAATCCCATATCTGTTTCCTGTCCTATCGCTCCAATTCGGCCTTTGGATCCTCACAAGAAGAGGCGCCTTTGGCACTTTGACGCTGCCTCTTTAGTTTTTCTTAGACAGTACTTCTGTGATTTCCAATGGAATGATTACTGCTTCCGTGGCCCTGGCCCTTCTGGGTATGCTGAGCGCATCAAAGGGGTGATCCTCTCGGGTATGGAGGAGTACATTCCATATTCTATTCCTATTACTAATTCAGAAAAACCTTGGTTTAACTTTACTTGTTCTAATGCTATCCGCAACAGAGAGAAGACTTTCAGAAAATACGGTCGCTAGCCAACCCCTGACTTTCACACTTACAGTAGCTTATATTTGTGCCCGGAATCGTGCAAAATCTGTTCTTCGACTAGCCAAAAATTCCTTCATCAGACAAAAATGTGAAAATCTATCCAATTCTAATTCTTCTCCCTCTTTCTGGCATCTAGCTAAGAACCTTTTCAACAACTTTACTTCCTCTTCTTTCCCTCCTCTTTTCCATTCCGACGGCACAGTTGCTGTCTCTTCTCCTCATAAAGCATAAAGCTGAACTCTTTGCTAAAAGTTTCGCTTACAATTCAATCCTGGACGATTCCGATGCTGTTCCTCCATCACCTCCCCCCCCCCATCTGACTTTATTATGATTGAAATTAGAATCTCTTCTAAAGATATTATTTCTGCCCTATCTGGCTCAATTCTAGGAAGGCGCATGGTCGTGATGGTGTTCCGCCTGTTGTTATTAAGAACTGTGTTTCTGTGCTGACACCGTGCCTGAGCAAATTCTTTCGTCTTTTTCTCTCATCTGGTACTTTTCGTTTCTGTTGGAAGTTCGCTTTCATTCAGCCTGTCCGAAAGAAGGGTGACCGCTCTCAACCCTCCAACTATCGTCCAATTGCTTTAATTTCTTGCCTTTCCAAAGTTTTTGAATCTATCCTTAATTAATAGGAAGATTCTTAAATACCTTTCTTCTCACAATCTTCTTTCAGATCGTCAGTATGGATTCTGCAAGAGACGCTCCACTGGCAATCTTCTTGCATATCTCTCTGACTCTTGGTCATCCTCCTTTCGGGATTTCAGTGAAACTTTTGCTATTGCGCTAGACCTATCAAAAGCTTTTGATAGTGTGACACAAATCCTTAATTTCGAAACCGTTCTCCTTCGGTTTCTATCCTTCGATCAGTTCCTTCATCTCTAATTTCTTTTCTGGACGATCTATAGCTGCAGTTATAGATGGCCACTGTTTTTCTCCTAAATCTATTAACAGTGGTGTTCCTCAGGGTTCTGCCCTTTCCCCCACTTTTTTCCATGTATTTATTAATGACCTTTTAATTCGCACTTCCTGTCCTACTCACTCCTATGCCGATGATTCCACTCTTCACTTCTCCACCCGCTTCCCAAAACGTCCCTCACAGCAGTCACTTCATGATTCGCGTAGGACGGCTATGGGGCTCCTGACCTCTGATCTTTCTGCTATATATGATTGGGGCAGAGAAAACCTTGTGTCTTTTACTGCTTCAAAAACTCAGTTCCTCCATCTATCTACTCGTCTTAATCTTCCACACGACTATCCCCTTACCTTCAACAACACACAACTCAATCCTTCATCTTCTCTTAACATTCCTGGCGTTTCCTTTTCTCGTAACCCTTCTTGGAAAGATCACATATATTCTCTTTCCAAAACAGCTTCTAAGAGGTTAGGTGTGCTGTACCGCCTCCATAGTTTCTTCACCCCCACTCACTTGCTGTTGTCTCTGTAAAGGGGTCTTGTCTGCCCTTGTATGGAGTATGCTTATCATGTATGGGGTGGCTCAACCCACACAGCCGTACTTGACCGGGTGGAATCAAAGGCTTTTCGTCTCCTTAATTACCCCCCTCTTGCTGATTGCCTTCAATCTCTCTCTTTTCGCCACAATGTTGCCTCACTCTCTCTTTACTATCGCTATTATAACGGACACTGCTCTTCTGAACTCTTTAACTGCATGCCTACTCCTTTCAGAAGCGCACGCAGCACTAGACTTTCGACACTTCCTCATTCTTTTTCTGTCCAACTGTCTAACGCAAGAGTTAATCGGTATTTTCAGTCTTTCATCTACTCAACCGATGAACTCTTGAACACTTTATCTCAATCCATCTTTCCTCCTGTCTATGACCTATCTTTCAAACGCACTGTCTAGGCATCTCGAAAACCCCGGACTTTGATTTTAGCTCTCATCTTCTTCTATGGGAGGGGGGCTTTTTGCGGGCATTTGCCCTTGGCTCCTCTTCTTGCATAAAAAAATACACAAAACCTTTTTGATGCTTTGTTAAGTGTAGAGGTTTAGATAGGTCATTCTTAATGTTAAATTTTTACATTGACTCAGAATTTTCATTCTTTACATTGACTCAGAATTTTCATTCCTCAATCATTTATTTTCCTCACTTCTACCTTCTCCATGTCACCGCTCTCTCTGTTTTGGTATTTGCAATTGAAGATCATATATTTGAGAGAAACTCGTACATCTTAACTAAATTTAATTTGTTGATAGTGGCAAAGAGGGGTGCGGGATACTTAGTGATGAGGTTATGTTCACTCCTGCTTGTTGGCTTCTCGGATGGACTGAATTGGCCACTTATCCTGTCTGTTAACCCTCAGACAAAAGCTACTTGTTGGGATACGCCCTCTCTCACATTGTGGGAAAATGATCTTGGTCAAAATGCTATGGCTGCTCTCTCTACCAAAACTGTTATGCCATAATAGAATAAAACTTATATTTTGTAGTTGATAACTAATTTTACCCAACTTATGTAATACCTGACATAACAAGTACGCAGTAAGAAAGAATAATTGTGTCAATTAGTCTAATGTTAACATGCAACAGAGAAAGAATAGAAAGACAGAACAGATCACCTCTTTCTGATTAAAACTTCTATTTGAGTAGCAAAAGCCTTTGAGGTTAACACGAAAAATGATGATGATGATAAATTTTGGAAATTAAGAAGGAAATGGATGTCAAGGTAATAAGAAAATTACAGAACTACGGAAGAACCACTCTTCAGATTAATAAAGAAACTTTTACTATGTCAATTAAATGAATGGATATGGGCATCGCCTCATCAGTTGTTAAACCCGCAACTAAATATTTGTAAGACTAAGTTAAAATATGATATTAAATCTAGTTTTACAGTAAGTAAGGCTTGTGTAAAAGTTAAGGGTGAGTTGAGTGTTCGGTTCATTATTAATACTGGAATATGAGAGGGCTGTGTGATGCTGTCATGGATGTTCAGTGTGTATATGGGTGTGGTAATGCATGGCATGAAAGCATGAATGCTAGAGAGAGGGTTAATCTGTATTTAGTAAAGTATGAGTGAAAACTGTTGCATCTGATTTATAGTGATGATCTCGTTGCGCTTGTGGATGAATCAGAGAATGAATTAGAAAGCGTAGTGATAGGTTTTGTTGATGTATGTGAAAGATTACTGAATTTAAATAAAAGATTCTTACTGAGAGAGTAGAAGAGTCGGCTTCTACTTTTATAGAGAAATGAGAAAGTTGAGAGGAAGTAAAAGAAATTAAGTATTTGGAGTGATTGATCAAGAGGAAGACATACATTTAAAGTTGAAAGTAGGGTGAAGTAGTGCAAGCATGTCATCGGTGTGATGAAAGTCCTTCTAAGAAGAAAGCGATTCGGTAATAGATGCTGCAAGAGGTTTACAAAACGGTGTATTGGTGCCAATATTGTAAAATAAGTTTGAATGTGGATTAAATAATTCCAAACATTTAAATACATTGCACAGGGTAGAAAATATGAGGTTAAATAACTTATTAATAACACAGCTTTGGGAAATACTAAGTCCTTCTGTTAAAAGTCTGGATTGTCTTCTAAAATATGTGAATTATACAGTATTTGCACTGCCATGATATTCTTTTTAATGTTACCAAAACTAAGATTATGCAATTCATTCCTAAAAGTTCTAATTAGTCAGATGATATTAGTTTCCAAATGGCACGAACCAATAAGGGAAGTACAAGAATTTAAGTATCTGGTTCAAATTATCCCGAGCTTCAGACTCCTACATAAGTTACGCGGAAGTTGCCCAGCTTCGCAAATGTCTGCTAACTACAATGTCTCAAGCCTCCCAGAGGAAAGAAATGTTCAATTCAGTCTAATGCAAAAAAATAAAAACTGACCATTCTAATTATCCAATCCAATCAACATTTCTGACATATGCTCTCTAAGCTATGGATTTCATGGCATGAAAACATTTGTCTGTGGTTCAACTTCACTTCAACATTGCTAATTTTCATTATTTATATTTATATTCTTGGCACTTGTGTTATTTTCTTTATTTTTTTCCAGTTTGTATTATTATTAATTGCCACATGGACTATTGACCTGCTAGTACTCAAATATGGGGTACTGTCCTCAGTGAAAAGTGTGTGTGTGTGGTGTGTGTTGATTCATATATTGTATAGGCATGGCATTTCTGACAGTATATAGATATGTTAAAAGATGCTTAGTGTAGAGCAACTAAACTTGGCCATGGTTTGAGAGGCAAAGGATATGGGGAAAAACAAAAGGAGTTAGGAATGTTTTCTTTTGAAAGAAGGTTCAGTAAGTGTGATCTGATTGAACTATACAATATATCTAGAAATGGTAGATATACAGTATAAAAACAATTATTTTCACTAGAAACTAACAATTAAACTACAGTTCCTAACCAAATAATTTGGAAAACCTGTAGATTAGCTGTGTAAATATTTCTTCAGTTTCATGGTGACGGACGAACCAGCTACAGTGGTGAATGGTGGTACTTTGACAGCTTTAAGAAAGAACTTTATGATTTTTTTAATCAAAGAGAAATCTTGAAAATAGTAGAAAGTTAATTTCAGTTAAGTTTAACACAATCCAATGGATGGAGATATTTATGACTAGTATAAAACTGGGGACCTTGTTAATAGCTGGGGTTCTTACATATGTATGACACAATATTATGGATCTAAGAGTAATTTGAGACATATTCTGAGGAGAAACCTTGTAAATAGTTGGGATTTTTTGTACAATTATAGTACTAATAGAGTAAAATATTGCATCATGTATTTGGGGTGGATTGGTTCTTAATTTGAACAGGAATAACTTAGAGAGGCTGCATAGCTTTGATTTACTCTCATGCTTCTGATGTTCTTATAGATTAAGCTGTCTGAATGGTTTGTCTCCTACATAAATTACATTAAATTAGATGAAACTAAATTTAATAACTGATGAAATTTAAAATTTTTGAAGCTGGGAACTCTGTTGGGAGCCAAGGAGTATGTAAATGCCGTTGTAAGGTAAATTTGAATAGGCCCTTAAAATTTGAGACCTAGCATTATTCTCAAATAAATTCTCCCCTAATGAAGCCAAGTGTAAATTGGTCGGAATGGGACGTTTTGGCGCCGCCGTTTGGGCGCCACCGTTTGGGCGCCGCCGTTTGGCCGCGGAGCCGGTTTGGCGCCGCCGTTAATTATTATTAAGTATTAAGTAGTAATACTTGGTTATTAACATGAAATGCTGTCTGTCTTTTCAGATAAGTTGTGTTGTTGCCCTTAATAGCATAAATGTCTGAAAATATATCAAGTAAGAAAGGGAAACAGAAGTTTTCACATAATGGATATTTGTATGTGTTTGATAAATGTAGCAAGCGCGACCCTTCGTTACTTTTTTGGCGGTGCGAGCAAAAGAGTCAGTGTATTATAAGGTGTATATATAATATGGGTACTTTTCCGTTATCTGCCCCCTTGACGATTGGTTAGGTTAAATCGTGATATTTTTGTTAAAACTAACGAAAATATCACGACTTAACCTAACCAATCGTCAAGGGCGTACAGTTGACCTAACCGGGCAGTGACGATTAGTTAGGTTAAGTTGTGATATTTTTGTTAGTTTTAACGAAAATATCATGACTGAACCTAACCAATCGTCAATGGGGCAGATAACGGAAAAGTACCCATATTATCTATACACCTTATAATACACTGACTCTTTTGCTCGCACCGCCAAAAAAGTAACGAAGGGTCGCGCTTGCTACATTTATCAAACACATACAAATATCCATTATGTGAAAACTTCTGTTTCCCTTTCTTACTTGATATATTTTCAGACACTTATGCTATTAAGGGCAACAACACAACTTATCTGAAAAAACAGACAGCACTTCAGGTTAATAACCAAGTATTACTACTTAATACTTAATACTAATTAACGGCGGCGCCAAACCGGCTCCGCGCCCAAACGGCGGCGCCAAACCGGCTCCGCGCCCAAACGGCGGCGCCAAAACGTCCAGCGCCAAAATGTCGGCGCCAAAACGTCCAAGATGGTAAATTGGTACCTAGTGTTAATTCTGTTAATTAAATAAGGTGATTAACTCAGCCTAAGGTGGGACTAACCCACAAACTACTGGATGAAAGCAGATAAAGCCTAGTCCCATATTTAAAGCGTACAAATTATACAGGACTTGTGGAAAATTTGGCCAAAGAACTTTTAACTTATGGCCTACATCTGCCTAGGTCTAGGTTAAGATACAAGAATTGTAAACTTACAGAACAGTAAAAAACCTGAAAATAGGATGGTAATTTATCATTCATATATTAAAAATTTTAATATAAATTTATAAAAGATATTTGGCTCTAGTATGAAACAGCGAGTTTGTCAAGAACAAAATGATATTTACAATAACTTAAGAATATATTGTTTACCTTCATACACAAACACTTAAGCGAGTTTGGGGCTGGAAGATGGATTATACGCATTGTTTGTGTGTGTGTGTGCTGGCATATACACGTATCTGAGCAGGCCATATATTTGCACAAGTATCAAGAAAAATAGATGATGTGATGCCTTCAGAGGGTACTTTGATGGCTCGCCTTGGCTTGACTCACCCTGGCATATCCTCCTTCTACCTACCCCTTGTTATCTCCCACATTTGGGTCGAAAAAGAGATAAGAGGGGATGCTTTCAGAGGATACTTCGATGAATCATCTTAGCATTAACCATCATATATATATATATATATATATAATATATATATATATATATATATATATATACACGTGGGTTAGGTTATTTACTCTTGGGGAAGCGTGAATTAGGCTCCAACCACAATTATGTCAGCTGATTGGAAATGGTAGACTCTCAAACACATCCGTCGCGCGCACATATCACCACCGCCGCCCGTGTCCCGGTGGCTGCTAAAGTTCACATTATGACGTCACGCACACAAGTATATATTTATATTTATTTATTTATTTAGTCCTTTATCACTATCCTCCTTATCTTGTCTTCCTTTCCCCTTATCATCCACCACCTCCTCTTTGAGAGATTATTTTTTATTTCCCCTTCCCCTCTTTTACCTTCACTCCCCACCGTGGCACTCTCCTCGTTTCCCTTCACCCACTCCCCCTTTCCCTCACTTGGTACTGGCATTACCTACCCCTTTTCTTTAAATGAACACATACTACTAGATACAAGTTGTTGAGAAGTCGAAACAAAAACTTATTGGAAAAAGTAAGCGCAGCTATGAGAGACATACGAGTATAGTGAACCACATTAAAACGAATGTGAAGGAATTATATAATTATGTTAGGAATAAAAGTAGCTTCGCAGATTTGGTCCACTCATAGGCAAAAACAACGAACGAATCGAATTTATAATGATTTACAAATGACGGAAGTTTTAAATACATTCTTCTCTTCCGTGTTTTTATGATGAAAATATGAACAACATTCCCCTTCCCGTAACCATGCTCAATGATAATCATTTAAAACTTCGTGATTTTACTATTAGTGAAAGTGAGGTACTTTTGGCAATGTGTAATTAATCCTAATAAAACATTTAAATATTTAAAAAAAGGGGACAAATTGCTTCCGAGAAATTGGCGTCTCATTATTCTGACTTCAGCAGTTGGTAAGCTTATGGAGACGATCGTTTGGGACAAATTAGTTAATTACTTAGAAATTAATAATTTAATTAAAGATTCTCAGCACGGCTTTCGACGTAATCGTTCTTGTCTTACTAATTTGCTCTACATTTTTAATAATATTTAAAAATATATATAATGAAAGTAGAACGGTAGATGTTAGATACAGTATTCCGATTTTCAAAGCCGTTTCATAAAGTGTCCCATACGAAATTATTAGCTAAATTTTACTCTCACAGAATTTACGGTAATGTTCGTTCTCAAATGGATCGAAAATTAGCTTATCGGATGTAAACAAAAAGTGTTCATTAATGGCAATGCATATAAGTGAAGAAGTGTAACTTGCGGCCTGCTTCAGGGATCAGTTCTGAGACCAGTTCTTTTTATTACTTATATCAGTGACATCCGCATAGGAATCAGCAGCATAATTTTAAATTTGCTGGTGTTACCAAACTAGGGGGACGAACAGAACAGCGGCAGAATGTTTTCAGATTCAAGGAGATATTAATAATAAGTTACCCGAGTGGGCAGAAATTTGACAAATGAACTTTAATATAGATAAATGTAAAACGTTACACTTCGTTAGAAACAATGTTTATGCGCGACAAGACATTGACGACTGTGACGGGAGAGAAAGACTTAGGTATTATTATTGCCGACACTAGTAGTATGGGCTAAAAATAGACGAGTGCAAGAATGTTGCAATGTCGCAATGCAGTGTTGATAAATGTTGCAAAAGGTTATGCAACAAAAGGGGAGGGGGTTATGCAATGAAGGGGAGGGGTTATGCAATGAAGGGGAAGGAGGGGTCTTCGGGGGGAAAAGGGAGGATGATCTTCCCCAAAGGGTTAACCTTAACCTAAGAGAGGGAGAGAAAGGAGAAGGAGGTCTTTGGGGGATAAGATGGGATGTCCTCACCCCTAAAAAGGAAACCTAACCTAAGCCTTAACCTAAGAAGGAGAGAGAGAGAGAGAGAGAGAGAGAGAGAGTTCTTTATTCCACCGGAGTCCGACGCATTATGCGCGTCAAGGGGCCTAGCAGTGGTTATATAGAGGGTTGTGAGTTGCCAGATACCAATTATTTATATATGGAGGGGTTACTAGAGACCACTATATATTTATTTATTTAGATGAGTCGCCAAATAATGTTTTTTAATTTAATTATGTTCACGTATACCTTATTAGGGTGAGTTGCCAGGTTGCGTCATTTATTTTAACTTATTTAGAAGAGTTTCTACTTATTTATTTATTTATTAAAGGCAAGAGCGACTTTCTCCTTAAAGTTGTTCAGCAAGAGAACTAATTATTTAAACGATTTCCAATATTAACAATAAAAGAAATACAGCAGACAATTAATCCATGGGGTAGCAAAAGGAATCATTCATCTTAATATTAATAATACAAGAAATACACAGGACTCTTTACATTGTACATTATTCCAATAACATATTCTCTAAGAATAATATTTAATTTACTTATAATTCATGAAACGCTTTCCTTTATTCTAACACCTTTGAATGTGTACTGTGTCTATTTACTTTTGACAATCCTTTCTATATATCTAACTGAATCTAATTTCCATTTATACAGAGAGAGAGAGAGAGAGAGAGAGAGAGAGAGAGAGTTACAAGGAGTTACAAGGACAAGAGGAAGCCTCAAAGACCTTTCGGTCCACTCTGGGAAGTTCCTGTTATAAAACAAGTTTATTTTTCTTTCAACTATCCTAGCAGTGGTAGAAAACTGGATAGAAAAGTAGAAGGCTCTCTCCCCACCCTCCGCTCCCTCCCTGCCAGAGGCAGGTACGGAAAAAGGTTGAAGAAAATACCTTGACCCTGGAAAAGTAGCCTAGGAAATTTTACAGGAAAGTGGAGAATATATAAATAGCTCTATATTTAGCTTGCTCACAGAGACACCGTGCAAGCGAACTCATGCAGAGTTTTCTCATGTTTTAATCTTAAACTATGAGAGTATTCAGTACTTTGTCTAGCCTATTTTTAAACACATTTACACTTTGACTGGAAACAACCTTTGAGGGAAGTTCGTTCCAGATATTAACTATTTTATAGGAAAAGAAATTTCCGCAGACAGAGGTCCTAAATGTCTTTAGTTCCAGTTTAAAACCCATTATTTCTTGTCGGATTGGCATTAAGTGAGAATAAGTTTCTGTAATCTACCCGGTCTATTCCTTTGAGCATCTTGAAGACTTGAATAAGCTGACCTCGCAACCTCCTCGTCTCTAAGCTAAACAGATTTAGGCGCTCCAATCTCCGTTGGTAGCTTTGCATTCTCATTGAAGGGATCAATTTTGTAGCCCTTGCTTGTACTCTTTCTAACCTTTCTATGTCCTTCCTGAGGGATGGAGACCAAAACTGCGCACAGTATTCCAGTTGAGAGAGAGAGAGAGAGAGAGAGAGAGAGAGAGAGAGAGAGAGAAGAGAGAGAGAGAGAGAGAGTTAATGCTCGAAAAACTGAAGACGGCACACACACACACAAATATTATTGACTTTATTTCGAAATCCCCCCCGTGTGCCTATTGTGTATACTGTAGGTCTTAGGTGGAGTGAAAAACATAGATTATTATCCGAAATGAATGAAAAAACAAATGGCAGCAAAAAACAAAAATAACAATACACACTTTATATATATATATATAAAAGAAAAACAATTATTTTAACTAAGTTCACCTAAAATGTCTATTTACTTTTTTGCCATTTCCTTTCTTTGAAAGCATCTCTGGGGAAAAATGTATGACGAGGTAAACTCGAAACAGGTGAATCGCCGAGCCGACCGCAAAGGCTCATTTGGCCTAATTTCATCCCATAACACCTAAGAAAACCTTTCTACTTATTGTATTGAATATTGTTATTCAGTATAATGAAGTTAAAACAACATAAATATGTACATAAACATCACGTAATTGTTTTCCAAATTATTTATAGGCTACGTAAATTAGCCTTTGATTAAGTAATGAGTTTCCTTATCACATTCCCAATGCAACAATATATATATAGAGGGTGGTGCAAATTACTGTAGTAATAATAAGCTAAATCGGTTTTCCTTCTCCCTGAATTGTTAATTTTGACAAAGCCCAAGCTTGTCACCCGCCTTAGACCTACAGTTTAACGTTGAATCCGAACTATTTTTCTTTGCGTGTAGTTTGTGTGGTATCTTCTCCATAGTCATTGTCTCTGTTATTGAAATGAAATGAATGAATGAAAATGAAAAAATGGAAAGGTTTATTATTATTATTTTAATTTTTATCGCTCCTCCTCTCGAGTTGATCTGATGAAGTGGTGAGTTGGCTTCTTTTACTCTACACCTCACATAGGTACACCCGGCTCATCGGGGATTGTGTGTACCAAGAAATTACAATTTCACCATCCGGACTCGATCTCTCGACCACCGATCAGCACCCCAGCGTCTTAACCACTAGGATACCTAGGGCGCCCATTTATCTACCAGCCCAAACAGACATTCATTTTCACGAACTAAACACAATTTAGTGACACTCCTACGCGAGAATTGGCAAGTAAAAAGTCAAGCCGAATACATGAACCAAAGTTGAGGATCGAATAGTATAACCGCAAATAATAATAATGTAAAATATTGTCGTGATAGAGATTGCAAATGTTGATCAGTGTTGCAAAGGGGTGAGATATATTGCATAAAGGGGTTGGTTCTAAAATGGGAAAACCGAGAATAGTATGGGCGAAAATATTAATGCAAATATTGTCGAGGTAGAGATTGCAAGTGGCAATACACGATGTGAACATTAAATCTACGGAGAGAAGATAAAGACACCATTAGTCGACAATCAGGACGTCCAAAGCGTGGACCCGTAATATAGTTGTTACGATTGGTACACAAATTTAACATAGCACCGCTCAGTTACATTGACAACCAATCATCAAACTTACGAACCGCCTATTAGTCTTTTGGGGTGGTGCTTGGGGATCATGCATATGAAAAGAAATATTTTCAGCTAGGAGTCACAGTAGTTATTTTCACCAGTGAATAAACATTCCCTCTGTCATCAATCAAGAACTTTACAGCTTACCGGATTCATATGAAGATGGAGACATTGCAGCGTTGTCCACAATTAATCTTTTTAGCGCAGCCGACCGGGATGGATTATTTTCAACGCAAACCGTTGACGATATTTGCATTGACGCTCCTTACGATCCGACGCAAGACCCTGCCGTAGAAATGTAATTATGTGCCTGTAATTTTATTTTCTGTAGCCAATTATTCGCGAACTGGTTATTTATTTAATGTGCCTGTCATTAGGAGAAAGAGCGCTGTTCTGGATTATTTTATCATATATATGGAGGGTTATAGTAATTCATCTCATCTCATTAAAAATGCTTCATTTAGGTATTCGCAATTATAGATTAGTTTGCAATTAATATTATGCTAAAGTCCTGTTTTGCTTCATTGAATTTTTTATAGCAATCTTTTGCATGTTTTAAATAATTTTATTAATTCCGTAATAAATGTTATTCTGCATTTTCTCTTAAAGGAACTTCTGTGAGCGGTTCAAAGATATCTTCACATTGTAATACTCTTACTATATGTATACTCTGCATATGTTTTAAACAATTTGGTTTTTATTAAAAAAAATTCACTAAGAACTAATTAATTATTCTTTCTCCTCTAAGGTCCGATGAGGATTTGACACGTATTATACAATTTTTTCATTTTGAAGAAACCCATGTCGTGGACCTGAATACGGAGGTAGAAGATTTACTGAGCAGTCAACCCAACGACTGTCACATCATTAATGAAATAATGTAAGTATTTTTTTATGTTTCGATCTTTTTTTTTCGGGGAAGAAGACATTGTATTTTCATCAATTTATTAAATGAAAGAAATCATGTTTTTAGTACAATAACCATCTTAAACTACAGAATATACAAACTAACATTATTGGTTACAAATATATATATATATATATATATATATATATATATATATATACGAACAAAACATCATACTATACAACGAGTACGCACAATCGGAAAACGGCTTTTTATCTGTCTGCATACCATTTCGTCTTTTCGTTGAGTGTGACATGGGTCGAATAAATAATTTTTAAAAATTTATAAATTCTTTACCACGTGACATATGCATGAGAAATGAAAGGCAGTACATGCCACACGTATTACTGAAATATCCTGTAGCCGGAAGGGATTCCATACAACTTCAGGGATATGCATCTGATCGAGAAATTTTACAATAACAGGGTCACTCCAGGGTTGAATGCCGAGTGAATCAAAATAGTACATGCGGTCCCTATTTTTAAAATAGATTGCAAACCAATGAATCCCTTCACTACCAATAACATCTGTGTTCACAATAAGATTATCGCAATATCTCGTAGTTGGCAATTTCAATGTTTCATTCTTCGCAAACACACCGATAAATTTGGAACGTGTGATTCGTTTACTATTCAATACTCTCTGAAGTGTATTCGCATCCATTTTAAAAGTCAGTGACAACGCTCCTAAATCTGTCTACTTCTATTAGGACTTGTGACTCGAAGTAAACTATAGGCTTGGTGAATTCCAATCTGACTGAGATGTTTCCACTCTGTTGTGGACTTAAGTGTGTATTTACACTAGCAGATAAGTCAGGTGTGATGCCAAACGGATAAAGGTTAAATTGATCGATGAATTCTTTCTGCGTTACCCCATTCCCGAGCTCATCACAATCACTTGCAAAATGGGCAAGATTACTATATGCTCTCGCGCAAAGCGGAAACACAGCGTCTGATGAATAATCCATATCCATAGCCCCACCCAACGCTAAGCCATTAACGTATAGAGTTATATTTTTATGGCCGAAATTCTCGAATTTAAAGGCACTCTTTTTATATTTTCCATTCACCGAAGTATGGTCCTGCATTCCGATTAATATCCTTTTAGGGAGATTTCCCAGGGAGATGTTTTCTATCTGTTTCGATGCCAACCCTGCCGGCAACGTGTATAGTTTGATCTGTGCTCTGTTAATTGGGCATTTTACTGTGGCGTGTATTAAATTTTTCTCAATTTCTATTTGTTTTGGTGAACTTAATTTCACTCGCCGTAGGCGGAGGTATGTCTACACAATGTGAATCACAACGGATTTTGCTCCCTCTTCTTGATCAGCATCCAGATTTAAACAAATCTCAGGATTCGTGCGGGTGAGCTTTATTTTCATATCCACCCCATTCACAAGAAACTTCTTCTGGAATGTGAAGTCTGTGTGCAGGCGTCCAAAACACTCATATATCTTTTTAGAATTTTTAAATGTGTCCTTTATACTACTTTCGTCTTTAGCTTGATAATAACCCTTGGCACTTAAAAAGGTATCCTTCACTTCTTTAGAGAAGTTCAGCACATTTTCCAGATAGGATCTTAGGTGATAGTACCCCGTTCCTGCCGATATGTTGACCTGATTTAAATATACGTCATATTGGTTGAATATGGAGTGCAGAAAGTAGTTTGTTTCAGGGTATACAGCATATTTGTCATCACAGTCCGTTCCATCAGAATGGGCTGTACGTAGTTTAGCGTAAATGTGCACATAGCTTGGGTCAAAAAAGTAAGGGCCTGAGCTGGGTATCACGAATTCTATAGGGGCACTCGGGGAACTAATTGTGTTTAAAGGGTTAATTGTAATAAAGTCACTGTGTTCAATAGAAATTTGAGTTGGAGGCATATCAAAGAGGGACAGCTCCGATTTACAACATTGTGAACTATACGAATGGATGAAGCGTGCCATGGCGAGCCAGAAATAGTGCCTTCTCTCTCGACAAGTAGTAAACGAACTATGATTCATGAGATCAATGTCCTTAGCTTATGTCAGTCAAAAAAATAGACAACCATAGGTTTCATTCGCTTAGAACACTTATTTTTTGATGTCCTTTTACGTTTAATGCCACGTGGTGGTAATCCCTTCTTCCGTACAGCCCTCTTCTTCTTCCCACCACCACGCATTTTTCTCTTTGCATCTTTGACGATTTCGTCCCGTGTACGCTTTAAGTGTCCTTTTAGAGCTTCTTTAGGTTTAGCCCCAGCCAATATGTCTTCTGCTGTGTTAAGACCTGATTGTAATGCTTTCTTTCAGAGGTATCTGGTACCCCTCTTCAGCAAGGGGAGAGCCGTACGTAGTATGGTTGAAAAAATGGATCCAAGTCCACTACTAAGCTGGTATCTCATATCTCGATAGACTGTGAAAGGCTTTCTGTCCATTACAACTCAGTGCGTCGAAAGTGCAGCTTCACTCTTAAGCTCCCGTTACCGAATGGGAAATTTTTTCACTCAATCGTTCTTATATATACATTGAGATATTGGTTATTAGATTAGCTGCGACATTCACATAATGGGGTCTGTCATATGAACAGTTTGGATTTATGCCGGGAAGGAGAACGACAGATGCAGTTTTTGCATTGAAACAGTTGGCAGAGAGGTACAGAGGGGGGCAGAAGGCGTTGCACATGGTTTTTATTGACTTGGAGAAGGCATATGATAGGATACCATGACAGGAAGTTTGGAGATGCTTAAGGGAAAAGATGGTACCGGAGAAGTATGTTAAACTGATCAAGGGGATGTACAGGGGAGTAGACTTTGTCTTTTAAGTATCCCCATAAAAAAGTCTAGTGGTGTGAGGTCTGGTGAACGCGGAGGGTATTCTACGAAACCCCTTCATCCAATCCACATCCACATCGTGCCAAGTACCACTCGCAATACTCCACTCTTCGGTCCGGATCATCTTCATTAATAGCATGGACTAATCTTGGAATGTAACTTTTCCATTGACAGCGCTTCAAAATGCGTTGGACAGACGATTCTGAAATTCCTACCTCACGACTCGCTTGCCGCACAGATTTTCTTGGACTTTGGTGATACGTTTCCAGTACTCTTTCTTGCTTTGTGGGGCTTGTCGATGTCCGTGGTCTTCCGGAACGCTTCTTGTGGACATTCTGAACAGTTCCATCGGCTTCAAACTTATCTCTAATTCGAGTGATGGTAAGTCGCGTTGGTGGATCTGTTTGAAACTCCCTCCTAAACTGTCTTTGCACTTCAACTGCGTTTTCACACTTCCAGTAGCATTTTAGAATGAATTTCCTTTGTTCAAAGCTTAGTCTGACTGCCATTATTAATTCTAATGGGTTTAACTTGGAAAGAAAGAAACATCAATTGAGCTATCAGCTGTTAAAGTGTGTATACATTTTTTTGGGACGCCATGTGTATATATATATATATATATGCTGAAATAGCCACGAAGGAAACACAGAATGGACAATAATTGAAAACCTATTGCTTTTCACGAAAATACACACCGAGGAATATATATATATATATATATATATATAAAGAGAGAGAGAGAGTTGCAAGGCGTTACGAGTACAGTAATTTACAACGCCGGAAATACTTTTATCCTAACTCTGCATACTACGCAATGCCTACCATCACAGGGTTTCGAGCCCACGACCGTTGGAATTCTTTAAAGTTTTAGTAATTCTAAAACCCTTCCTGTAGAACTTTCTATAAATTTATTAAATGTAAATGTTTGATAAACAAAATTTACTCTCTAAATACTTAGTAGAATACATTAATTACAGAAAGCCTAGCACAGTATCCTGTAGTAAACATGCAATTATATGTCAGGACACCGCGATGTATATACGAGAGGGGAGTTACAATAAGAGAAAAATGCAGGATAGGGTACCCGGTTCAAATAATAAACACACAGCAACTAGCCTAACTGAGCTCAAAAGGAAGATTCGCTGGATGTGCTACGCATCATCTGCATGCACCGGGTAACAAACCCGGGATCGGGTTGTTAACATATACTTCCATATATATATATATATAGAAAGAGAGAGTTACAATAAGCTAAAATGTAGGATAGGGTACCAAGAGCAAATAATAAACACAAAGCAACTATCCTAACTAGGCTCAAAAGGAAGATTAGCTGGATGTACTACGCATCATCTGCCAGCACCGAGTAACGAGCCCGGTACCGCAGGCAATTCATTAAAGTTTTGGTATTTCTAAAATCCTACCTGTAGAACTTTCTATAAACTTTTAAATTATCACGTGCAGGTAAACAAGCGCGTAATAAAATTTCACTTTCAAAGGACACCCTCACCGCATAATAAACTTCACTGTCTAAATGACGTTCTCAGGAAGGTAGATTAGCTGGGTGTGCTACGCAGCGTCTGCCGGCACCGTGTCTCGACCCCTGGACAGATATCCTTTCACTTCGTTTTATTATGGCTTTTTATAAATTATTTAACACTGGCACTGTATGAAACGATGTGTGTGCATATATATATATACATGGACCAAATCACAAATTAAATTAATTACTTACATTTCAATGTCCTCTTCATCGATTGATTCTTTCTTCCCGTCACAAATTTCTGCAATGGTTTGCGTTGAAAGTTGGGCGTTCCGGTCAGCCGCTCCGGAAAGGTGGAGCGTAGACCCTGCACAGAGGTCTCCTTCTTCAAACAATTGCGGGGAGCAGTAAAGCTGCTGTGAATGACTCATGGCGATATATTTTTGTAGTTACAAGTTGATAAAAACAACTGTTGTGGATTCCAGCTGAAAATGCCCCCTTTTATATACGCGGTCCTAATTGTAACGACCCCCAATAGCCGAATTGCGAGTTTCCTATTTGCCGTCGGTGAAATTTCGGTGGTCCATAACGTGTAAGCGTGACTACCTACCAACCAGAGATCCTGGGCTCGTTCTCAGGCCCCGCCCATTGGGCTGTAATAGGACGAGCAGCGAATTATGGGGGACGTGCCTTTGCCAAATATTACTTATCTGTTCCATAGATTTCTTTCAGAAATGAAACAGATTCGTAGAGAGAGAGGGAGAGTGAGAGCGTGGGAGAGAGAGAGAGAAACTTATATAGCAGGATGGATTTCAACATAAAAATTGAATATTATTTACCATTTGTTTTATATATATATATATATATATATATATACACACACATTTATATACTGTGTATATATATAAAACTGTTTAGCGACGTTTACAATCATCTAAAACTGGAATATAATTTCAAAAAGTTAATTAGCAGAAATGGAAGGACGAACGTCGGATGGTCATTCCAACGTTTTAAAGTGTTTGTGTGGAGATTGGCCGTATGATAAATATCTATTTTTATTACCTTACCTGTGATAATATAAATGAGGGGGTCGCGCGTCTTATGGTACCTAAGCGCCACCACAGGCGGAAACGTGTTTTTGGTGGATATCACTATTTTCACCTTTCCTCTATCGCGTGGTTTGGGTTATAATGACCTTACGACACTAGAAGTATGGTTGAAAACCTTATGAAGCGAACTACTTTTTTCACCTCTATCGCCAGCCAAAGGTTCACCCAAAGTTCGGCATAATAAGAAAATCAAAAAATTAATATATATATTATATATATATATATATATATATAATATAAAATATGAAATTTTATTCCAAAAACTCATCAACATCTTCATTAGCATACTTAAAACTCTAATTTAGCCATAAAATGAACGTTCTAGCTCAATTAATAACAGAGATACTATTGCTAGAATATTGCTGAACTTTGGAGGCGATTTCTGACGAATTTTAATTTTGGCGCTTAGGTACCTTAAGACGTGGGACCCTCATATATATATTATATATATATATATATATATAGTGATTTTTACAATTATCTAAAACTGGAAAATAATTTTTAAAAAATTAATTGGCAGAAATGGGAGGACGATGGGGAGATTGGCCGTATGATGAATATCCATTTTATTACCTTACCTGTGATAATAAGTAAATAAATATGAAGGATTTTAGCGACTTTTACAATCACCTAAAACTGGAAAATAATTTTAAAAAATTAATTGGCAGAAATGGGAGGGCGAATGCCGGATGGTTATTTCAACGTTTTGAAAATGCTTATTTTGTGTGGAGATCGGCCGTATGATGAACAACCAATTTTATTACCTTACCTCTGCTAATATATATATATTATATATATATATATATATATATATATATATATATATATATAAAACCTTTGGTTAACTTTTGGTTAACTTTTGGTTAGCTTCCGCCAGAATTGTTCATTCTGACGAAGGTCAAGCTTTTCACTCCACCTTAGACCTACAGTTTAACGTGGAATCCGAACCACGCCCCATCAGCAGCCCAGCGTCTTAACCACTAGGCCACCTAGGGTACCCATTTATCTACCAACCACTTTCTTTATTGTGTGGAAGGATGAACAGCTGGGTTTTGCTGCGCGCCGACTGCCGTCGGGTCTCGAACCCGGGGCCGATAGTTTCGTAGTCAGCGACGCTAACCACTACACCACCGAGGTGTGATAATGCGTTTGTGCGCGTTTCTTGCCTGTCCAAACGATGTGTGTAAACAGGTGATGCTGGCGACCTATGAAGGTATATATATATATATATATATATATTAGGGTGGAGCGAAAAATACTTTTTTTCTAGTATGAAGTTCTAATAGTGATTAAAAGTTGCATTTAGTGGCCGATATATACCTGCCAAAATATGAGTTCATTTGTTTAATATTTTCAGCTGCCACCAGGGGGCTAAAGTTAACACAATTTTGGGTAAAAAGGAAAAAAATGCTTCTATTTTAGGTTTATCAAACTATTATAAAATTTTATCTTAGAATTATCTAATAGTTTGATTAAGATTCTTAAATGATAAGAATTCGTTTGTAAAAATGCCTTTTCATATGCTTAATATCTTCAGCTGCCACAAGAGGGCTGAAGTTAACTTAAAAATGACAATCAAGTATGATTCTGTATTTACTTGAAAAAGGGAACAGTAATAAATTAGGATATGTCTCCTCTTTTATACTGGCTTGAGACAGTTAAGAAACGTTATTTCGTGCCTTAGCGGAGTTACCACCCTTTCCCCAACCAACCTCCCTCTAGAAAGGGTTCTTGCTGAAGACTATTTAGTAATTTGCTTTTGTGTCAAATTTTGGCTGTTTTTTCCTTGATTCTAATGTAGCACGAATCCAACCGTCTCTGTTTGTAGGTCCGCAGACTGATCCAGCAGCGTCTGTAACGAGCTTGACGCATCTCTCTACGGCTTGTGTATGACATGGAAACTGAAATAATTCTAAATGAAGAGTAGTACCATGTTTGATGCATGATTCAATATCATCAAGAGAAACTCCTTTGGTTATCGGTGGTTCTGCTATCTGAAAATCTTGCCACATAATGAGATCTGTATAGTCTTTGGCATAAAAATTTATTTCTGGCACCTTAAAATACCTGATAACATCTGTTTCTTGAATGCATGCCCTTACTTTTATGATACGCCTAAATCCCAACTGACGCACATGCTCCCTTTCATCAGCTATCATTGCAATGAGAATGTTTTCTTGATTTGCGTAATATGCATTTCGCTGAATGACTGAGTCATGTACTCTCCTAAGCTCTTCACGGAGATACCGGCTTCTTGCAATCATATGCCACATATGTTTAGCACCATATTGGCATAATGGTTTACGCTTTATCTGAAACCACATTGGTGCGTATACCCTAACAATGAAAGTAGCTAATTCTTGTAAATTGCCTGAAGGATTCTCTGTGCTTGCATATAACCGCAGAGTCCTGTTTGCTGTGGTGAGCCACCTTGAATGTGATATATTGCCTGGACTCTTATGACTAAGACTCTTTGAGAATGTTCCACTTGATATAGCCTTGTGAATTTCAAGAAGGTATTTCTGGTCAGTACTTATGTCATCTACATCAACTTCACACATGTCCTCTTGAATTTCAATGGGTTTGAAGTTAACTATGGGAAGCTTTTCACAGTCTGAAAGTGCTCGGCCAATTTCTCCTGAAAATGCTCTTGGTCCAGTAGTGGTACCATCCAAGTGATGAAACAGTTGGCGCAATGGAAGTTCATTAAGGTGTAAAAGGCATATCAGCCACTGCAATGGCTTATTAAAGGCTTCTTCCAGTAATCTTATTGTGCCTCCAATACTACCAGTGTTAACCACTGTCGAATCACAGCAACCGCAACGATGTTCCCTATATCAACATTCCTTTCTTTCAAGCAATTCACTAGCGCTGTGCAAATGTATTTAGCTTTGCCACTGGAAGGTGTCACATGTGCAAAGTACAGAGAGTGTGGTTCAGATATTATGCTGATATGCTCTTCGCGTTTGGTTCTTTGGTGGTTAGAGCCATCACTCTCCTGGACTTGAATCATTGTTTTATCCTTTCTGCCATCAAAGTATAATCCCCGCATGGTTTTTGGCTCTCCTATCTGTTGTAGTTCCTTTCTCTGTTTTTGTCTTTCACGTCTTAGCTTACTTCTGTCTATAATATTCCCTTTGTCTTCGGGAGTAACAATTTTAAGATCTGCCAATACTGCAGAAGCAATAGCAGCCCCAGCTCTGTCCGACATTTTAAATCTATCACAAGTAATTGCTAATGAAGGCAGTGGCTCACGCATCTGTTGTTCTGATATTACATATGAGTCGAGGTTGTATCTTCCTCATTATCTTCAGATATCTCTTCTAGTTGTTGAAGTTCACTTGTCTCTGTTTCGATTTATAAGTTGGACGTATTGGTTATAGCAGCACTAGTTGTTTGTGAGGATTCCAGACGTGCTTTTTCCATTTCCTTTCGATGTTCTCTTGCTTGTAATCGTCTTGTGTGTGCTATGTCAATGCTTCCTATCACCATTATTCTGCGTGTTCGTTGGTCATTTAAAAAATCCTGCTCTTTTGGAGGGACTTTCTTACTCTTTTCACATGAGCATCTCCTAAACTCCTTACATTTGCAGGTGCAGATGTCAAACAAAGTGCATTTTGAAGAGTTTTCAAATTCTTCAAGCTGATTTTTGTACTTAGGCTGATCCTTGCGTGACTTGTATGGCTTTAATAAGGACCTGTATTTATCATGGTACACTCGCATCATCTGTAAAACGCGTGTATGTGAAACTATTGGCAAAGAGGCCTTCTTCGAAATATTTTCTACCTTTTTGGAAACTGCCTCTGCTATTTCAGAAAATGAAGGCTCCTTGTTATTCATCTGCTCCTTCACTAAATGTTTTGTGAACAGGTAATCTTTCATAATGCAGTTATAAGTTGGTAGTTGCATATCACTCATCTCACAAGGTACTTCAAATATGGCACACTTCATATGTTCTCTAGTGAAATGTTTATATTTAGTATTTGATGCCATAATATTTTTAAGAAAAATTCACAATCACAAAATATCCTGTAACATCAAAACATTATATAATTAATATATATAATATATTTTATAAGTATATATAATATATTATATAAATATATAATATATTATATAAATAAACTAAAATTATATAATACATTATAACAAGCATTTTATAATAAAATCAATATTATCTCTATATAAATCACTTTAAAATAAAGTTTTATAATATTCCGATCATATTAAAAAACTCTCCGATCAACTGAGCGACTAGGCCTACTACCTAAGAAGACAAGTGTTAACACACTGTTCTAATGACTCTCAGAAAGAAATTCCTTCACACCAAAACCCTCCCCCACAACCCTCCCCAAACCCTCCCCCACAACCCTCCCCAAACCCTCCCCACAACATTCAGTGTAGTCTCAACATGACTCAGTTACTCTAAATTGTGTTAACTTCAGCTCTCTTGTGGCAGCTGAAGATATTAAGCATATGAAAAGGCATTTTTACAAAACGAATTCCTATCATTTAAGAATCTTAATCAAACTATTAGATAATTCTAAGATAAAATTTTATAATAGTTTGACAAACCTAAAATAGAAGCATTTTTTTCCTTTTTACACAAAATTGTGTTAAATTTAGCCCCCTGGTGGCAGCTGAAACTTTTAAAGAAATAAACTCATATTTTGGCAGGCATATTTCGTCCACTAAATGCAACTTTTAATCACTATTAGAACTTCATACTAGAAAAAAAGTATTTTTCGCTCCACCCTAATATATATATTATATATATATGAAGGAGTTTAGTGACATTGGAAAATAAATTTGAATTTAGGGGCAATTCGCGTCTGTTTAAAGTTTCGTTCGGACTACAGATCTACAGAAGCTAAGGCTAACAAAGACCCTAAGATCCACTCTAAGGCTAGCCCGAGAGAAAGGAGAGAGTAGGGGGTTAAGAGAAGAGAGGAGAATAAGGGGTTAAGGAAGGAGCAACACCTATCATTCGTGGGTTAACATTCATTCAGAAAAAGAGGGAAAAAGTCTCACCATCATCATCCGCCGGCCACTGCCGACAAGTCAGAAAAATAGTCGGAGAATATAGGAGAGGGGTGAAAGATGAAAAGAAGTAAAATAAGAACGCTTACAAACCATGCAAACACAGTCTTAACTCACTGTCATACCATGCAAACTACAAACATGCAAGAAAAGAGTTAGAGACATGCAAAGTAAGGAGGATAAGAAAAAAAAAAAGTAGGTAAAGTTAAACAAAAAGTGGGTTAGTTTACGCTATGAGCTACATCTACATTCGTGTTAGTCTAATTTTTTTTTTTTTTTATTTTTTTTTATTGCTGGCATCACGCTGGCATGTCACAAGCTGGCATTCATCGTCAACAGACTCATCCTCGAGCACCACCACCAGAGCTCCTGTTGTTAACTTTTTTTTTAATTTTAAACAACGTTAATATTTTTAAAATGTCTGTCAAGACGGTTCTTAAACACATTAACGCTGGTAGAATGAACGACTGACGCGGGAAGATTATTCCATTTATCAATTACTTTAAACGTAAAGAAGTTTTTAGCGATATTAGTAATGAAACGTCTGCCACGCAACTTGAATCCGTTATTGCGAGTATTACTATTATCGAAAGTGAACAATTTGTCAAAATTTACGTTATCGATGTTATTAACGATTTGAAAACTTCAATAAGCTCCCCCTTAATCTCCTAGTTTCGAGTGAATACAAGTCTAACACTTTAATCCTATCTTCATAAGGCTTATTGCGCAATGCCGGAATAAGTTTCGTGGCACGACGCTGAACCCTTTCTAACCTATCAATATCCTCACGCAAGTACGGGCACCAAAACTGAACGGCATATTCCAAATGAGGCCTGACTAGGGACTTGTAAAGGGGCAATATAATATCCTTCGATTTAAATTCGAAATTACGCGCTATGAAGCCTAACATCCTATTAGCTTTTGCGCAAGACTCCAGGCACTGGTTCCTAACCTTTAAATCTTTAGTTACGCGTACGCCTAAATCTACTTCCTCGTCAACGCTCGCTAAATCCCTATCATCCATCGTGTACACGTAATTATTGTTGCGAGAACCTATATGCAAAACTTTACATTTATCTACGTTAAATTGCATCTGCCACTTATCCGTCCACTCCATAATCCTATCTACATCGTCTTGGATCCTATTTCTATCGTCCTCGTTAACAACCTTACCGCCTATTTTAGTATCGTCCGCGAATTTTGACACGTTACTAATCAATCCTACATCTATGTCGTTAATGTAAATTACGAATAACAATGGGCCTAACACGCTTAAGATATGCGTTTTAAGATTTTTCATTAATTTTTAATAATGGTTGGGAGTGTAAAGTATCGGGGATGGGTCAGTGCTGACGAATTTATTTTAAATATAATGACAATTCTTAATAATGTATATATAGAGGATGATAAAGGTTATTCAGTTCATTGTTTCAGATTGTGTAGGAAATTTCTGTGACCCGTTAATAATAATAAATCTTAATTGAAGCACCAACTAGTTGCCTTAATTTGATGGTCACTATAATAAACAACATTTCCTATGTTGGGACGTTTTCATATGGGGAAATCATAAGTGTGTGTGTGTGTGTGTGTGTGTGTGTGTGTAGAAGATGTATGACGTGTAGATGGTGTAAATGGGCAATGACGGAGGGAGTTGGCGACCAATGAACGTATATATAGTTGTGTGTGTGTGTGTTTGTGATAATAGGGGAATCTATGTGCGTTTGTATGCGCTTCTTGGCTGTTCAAACGTTGTGTGTAAACGGGTGATGACGGAGGAAGTTGGCGACCTATGAGCGTATATATAAATGCAAAAAACTTCACTTTTCTACGTGAAAGTCAAAATATGATAATAAAAACCCACTCTAATAGAGAGAGTTTATTTTCACAACAGTTTCGAGCCCACTGGCATCCTCTTCTGTATCCACCCGAAGAGGATGCCAGTGGGCATCGAAACTGTTGTGAAAATAAACTCTCTCTATTAGAGTGGGTTTTTATTAACGTATATATAGTTGTGTGTGTAATAATAGGGAAATCTATGTGCGTTTGTGTGCGTTTCTTGCCTGTCCAAACGATGTGTGTAAACAGGTGATGCTGGCGACCTATGAAGGTGTATATATAGTTGTGTGTGTGTGTGTGATAATAGGGGAATCTATGTGCGTTTGTGTGCGCTTCTTGTCTGTTCAAACGTTGTGTGTAAACGGGCGATGACGGAGGGAGTTGGCGACCTATGAATATATATAGTTGTGTGTGTAATAACAGGGGAATCTATGTGCGTTTGTGTGCGCTTCTTGGCTGTCCAAACGATATATACACTGTGCCAACTGGCTGATAATGCCTGGAGGCACTGGGCTTCTACGCCGACTGCGGATTTAGAGTTCTAAGTCAAGTGTTGCTACCATGATCTCTCATTGAGCTTCTGCACCTGGCAGAAACTGGATGGTCTCTTCTTCTCTCCTCCTCTCTCTCTCACTTAGGTTAGGTATACCCCTTTGGGGTGTGAGGCCGTCCCAGCTTCTCCCCCAAAGAGGTTAGGTGGACTCCCCCAGCTTGCTGGGGGAGTTCCCCTCCCCCTTTCTTTTTTTGGCACCATGGGGTTGGCATTGGGGTCTTGCAACAAGGGAGGTTGGCACTGGCACTCATTGCAACAAGGGAGGTTGGCACTGGCACTCATTGCAACATTGCATCATTGTATTGCACTCGTCCATTTTGCGGGCATACTACTCACATGATTAACAAGAGTTAATTAAAGGCAAACGGTATTTTAACAGGATATTGTCAATTTTATACATTCCTGCACTGTTATTGAAATTATTTTTAAAATGGATAAATGTACATTCTAGAATATTCCTTTCAATTATATCTGTTTTTTTAATGAGCGCTTTAGAACGCTTTAGACGCTTTAGACGGATCTTCAGGTGATCCGTGGTTTTTAGTGGTTTAGAAGTTTTCAAAGCTTGCCTGCTTCATTTAATTTAAACTTGTGACGGTTATAAACGTTAACTAATTTAACTTGCGCGATGCCGTCGCAGAAAGGGTCGTGTGCTAGTGGGGTTAATCGGTGGTTCCTGATTTTAAAGATTACAACGGCGGTCCTATGTCGATTACGAGAGATCGGTTTGTTTCTTTTGTGAGTTGAGTGAAGAGATAGTGGATTTAAAACGTGGTGTACGCGAGGTGACGGGAAGACTTGCAACGCTTGATGAGGGCAGGGGTAGGCTTACAGTTGACGAAGGCCGAACCTATACTAACGTTGAAACACGTTAGTAAGTTGAAGCGTGAGGTTAGGAACCTAGTTCCTAGTATAGGTAGCTTATCGGGAAGGTTAGAGAGAGTTGAGGAAGGGGTTAATGTAGGCCCGAAATTAGTCGACGAGGAGGGATTTAGAGTAGTTAAGGGTGGAGCTAGGCCACGTACGTTAGGTGATAGGAATCTCCCCCTCCCCTATCGAGGTTTCGAACCCTTTCGCCCAGTTGGATAGGCATGTGAACGAGGGGGAAACGATTTTAATTGCGGACTCCTTAGTGCGTCATATGGATAAGGAGTTCGTTGAACGGAATCCAACGAAGAGGAGGAGGGTCTGTCTACCAGGGGCCAGAATTAGAGACGAAGTAGATAGGAGTGATGTTGCCTCCTGTCACTCGATGTTGGTGACAATGGTAGGTGGTAACGACACGTATAGGCCTGATACAAAAGTACCTGACCTTTTGGAGAGATACAGGTGGTTAATTAGGTCCATGAAGGCAAGGTCAGATAGGTCTTTAGTTCTAGGTATTACCCCTAGGCACGGTTTAACTCTTAGGAGTACATCAAAAACAATATTTTTGGGTACTTTCCTGTTATCCCGGACCCGAGACTTTTCGCCAGTTGCCAGACTTCAATTTTGACACAGAATATTTCCGTTAAAACTAACGAAAATATTACGACTTAACCTAATGAATTATCAAGGGCGTACAGTTTACCTAACCGGGAATTCAATTAACCTAATTAGTTGGTAAGGTTAGGTTAAGTAGTGATATTTTCATTTGTTTTAACGAAAATATTCCTTGTCAAAATTGAAGTCTGGCAACTGTCAAAAAATCTGGGGTCCTGGTTAACAGGAAAGTACTATTTTTGAACACTAATCCAGAAGAGATCTGTGCTCAGGAAAATGTACCCTTCGTAAAGCTGTGGTCAGAATTTAGTGATCCTAGCCTTTTTATAAAAGATGGGGGGTGCATTTCAATGAAATAGGGAATGCTACGCTAGGTAGGTTAATCGATGAGAACGTTCGAAAGCTGTATAGGTCGAAGCCCTCTTTAAACGATGTGGGTCCGGGAAACGCCGGCCCGACGTGAAAAATAGTTTAAAACGTAGATCCGTGGTAAAAAATAATTTAAACGTCTTTTATTGTAACGCGCGTAGTATTGGAAATAAATTGAATGAATTTAAGGCGATAATTTATTCCAGAAACTACGATATAGTTGCTATAACCGAAAGGTGGTTAAATACCGTGACTCGGGACTTGTTGGGGGAACTTGATATAGCGGGTTTTAAACTTTTTACTAATGATAGGTTACATAGGATTGGTGGAGGCTTTTTGTTGTACATTCGTAATTCCCTTAGGGCTATCGAGGTTAAGATAGATTTTCCGGCAGCAATTAATGCGATATGCGTTGAAGTTAGGGCGCGTAGTATCAGTTTTAATTTCGTTTTGTTTATAGACCTCCCGTTCAACCCCTCGATACAGATACAAAATTTTTCACACTTCTTGGTAACTTTATTAATAATCGGGATAGTATAATTGTCGGAGACTTTAACTGCCCTAGCGTTAATTACGAGATTTTACTGGTAATGATGAGGGTATGAGACTGACTGAGTTCATGGAAGATAATTTTTTTACGACAGATGGGTACCGAACCAACGCGCGGTGACAATATTTTAGACGTGGTGATGACGAACGACGAAAATAGTCGAAGGTTTGGAAGTGGGTGAGAGTTTGGGATGTATGGATTACCAAATTATTAGGTTTAAGCTTCTGATAGAAAACAGTAAGGATAGTAACGTAATAGAAGTCCCTGATTTTCGTAGGTCTAATTTTGATAGTTTTGCGGGATCACCTGAAGATCCGTCACCCCAGCCTTTTTTAGTTAACTTTATAAGGCTAACTAACGAAAATATCACGACTTAACCTAACCAGTCGTTAGGTCAACTGTACGCCCTTGACAAGTGGTTAGGTTAGGTCGTGATATTTTCGTTAGTTAGCGTTATAAAGCTAACTAAAAAAGGCTGGGATGACGGATCTTCAGGTGATCCGTTTTGCGGATGGGATGAGAGAGTGGACTGGGATAATTTATTTATGGGTAATGACGCAAATTTTCATTGGGAGTCGTTTAAAGAAAGTTTTTTGGGTATTTTCCTGTTATCCTGGACCCCAGACTTTTTGCCAGATTCGGACGCCACTTGACAGATTTCCAAATTTCATTGCCAAATTTTTTTTTCTTTAATGTTAAATAACTAACCTAACCTAACCCAACCCTTGGTTACGTTAGGTTAAGTTTGTTTAGTACTTAACATTTAAAAAGAAAAATTTGTCAATGAAATTTGGCAAGTGGCGTACGAATCTGGCAAAAAGTCTGGGGTCTGGGATAAAAGGAAAGTACCGTTTTTTGAATATCGAAAGGGAGTTTATTCTGCCTTGGCTCAAGCGCGCTAGAAATCATGGTTGTTGTTGTTTAGCCGATCAGCCCACCCTGATCAAGCAAGCCGGCGGCACGCAGGTAACCGATCGCCCTCTCCGAAGTGGACCAGAGGTTCAGCGCACTAGTGATGTTGTGATGTGTTCTATGTTGTCTGTCATAATGTGTTCAATTCTTTGTGGTGTGTCCTGGCACAGGTGGCAGGTGTCGTCTGTGGAGTTGCCAGTCTGTGTTTATATGTCCGTAAGTTGGGGTGATGTCCACATCGGAATCGTACTAAGTTAACTCGATCCGATCTGCTTAGGCTGATCTCTGATCTGTTAATAGGTGGCGGCTTCGCACCTAGGACCGCATTCGGACCGAGTCGTGTCACTGCTTTGTGGGTTAAGTGTGTGTGTATGTGTGTGTGTGTGTGGTGTTTTCTGTACTGTGTGATGTCTGTGGTGGCGTGGTATGGAATGGAGTATTTGGTTATAATGTCTCTCTGGTGTTACCTTAATGGTGCGAGGTGTCGATGCATGATTCTACATGTAGTGGCAAGGGTGCTGTGGGTTAGTTGTTGCTGCTGCCATGAATTGTGTTCCCCTCATGTCTAAATGTTCCCTAACTTTCAGTATTTTTGTTTTCTGTGTGCAGGTGTTCTATTGGTGTTGTTTGAGTGCATCCTGTACTGATACGAAGTGCGTTGTTTTGTATTGTCTGTAAGGTGTTTATGTGTGTGTTTGAGATAATGGGTGCCCAGCATGGGCTAGCATAGTCCATAACTGAGCGAATATATTGTTTGTATATGAGTGATGTTGTTTCCTGCTGGTGTCCAAAGTTTGTGCCTGTTTGTACCCTAAGCGTGTCAAATCTTGACGTACATTTGTCATGAATGTGGTTTGCAAAAGATAATGATGTGTTGTATGTGCCTCTATGTATTTTGGTCCTGTGAGTGTGTGAAATGTTGGTGTTGTTTAGTGTAAGCTGTGGAGTTACCTGGTGTTCTTTTGTGTTGCTTGTAAGCAAGGTGATAGTTGATTTTGTGGGCGCTACTTTGAGTCTATTGTGTGTGAGCTAGTCTTGTACGAAATGGGACGATTTGGCGCGGCTGTTTGGGCGCCGCCGTTTGGGCGCTGAGCCATTTGGGCGCCGCCGTTTGGCCGCCGAGCCGGTTTGGCGCCGCCCCCAGGTCTACATTCAGGACTTAACAGTTAAAATATATAAACAATTGAACAATAAAAAATTATAAAGATTTATTTAGAACCATCATTACAATATTTTTGTCCGCCCCCTTGACGATTGGTTAGGTTCAGTCATGATATTTTCGTTAAAACTAACAAAATATCACAACTTAACCTAACCAATCGTCACTGCCCGGTTAGGTCAACTGTACGCCCTTGACAATTGGTTAGGTTAAGTTGTGATATTTTCGTTAGTTTTAACAAAAATATCACTCTTTTGCTCGCACCGTCAAAAAAGTAATGAAGGGTCGCGCTTGCTACATTTATCAAACACATACAAATATCCATTATGTGAAAACTTCTGTTTCCCTTTCTTATTTGATATATTTTCAGACATTTATGCTATTAAGGGCAACAACACAACTTATCTGTAAAGACAGACAGCACTTCAGGTTAATAACCAAGTATTACTATTTAATACTTAATACTAATTAACGGCGGCGCCAAACCGGCTCCGCGCCCAAACGGCGGCACCAAATTGTACCCGACCGGTCTTGTATACTGTTTATGTATGTTTGTAGGTTATTTGTAGCGGTGTCGATGTTGTTGTGGGTGGATGATAGAGTGATGTCACCTGCATATGATGATAAGGTAAGCTTGTTATCTATGGGTGTTGGAATGTCATGCATGTATAAGTTGAAGAGTGTTGGTGAGAGAACAGAGCCTTGAGGGACCCCGTTCGGAAAAAGCTTGTTTTTGGATGACTTGCCATTAAATGTGACATGTGAGTATCTTCCTGAAAGATAGTTGCTCAGCAACCTTTTGGTATTATTGTGCATGTTTGTGTTGAGTATTTTGTTTATGATAAGGAAGCGTGGGATAGCATCAAATGCTTTACTAATGTCTATTGTTGCTAATAGTGTACGTTGAGCTGGTCGGCTGGAGTTGATGCCATCCATGATGTGCTGCGTGAGGTTAGTGAGTAATGTCGTGGTTGAGTGGTGAGGTCTGAATCCATGTTGAGTAGGCAATAGTGGTATATGTGGGTTGGTGATTTGTAAGATTAGTCTTTCTGTTACTTTGGAAGGTGTGCATAGTAAAGTAATGGGTCTATAGGAAGCTGGTTCTGTTGGATTTTTGTTTGGTTTGAGTAGTGTAATAATTTTACCTTGTTTCCATATGTCAGGACTAATACAGTGTTGGTATGAATATGTACTGATATTTGTGAGAGCTAGTATTCCCTGTGGGCCCAATTGTTTAAGGTGTATGTTAGATATGTTGTCTGGTCCAGTAGCCTTCGAATTCTTAATGTTTTTGATGATGTTGGTGGTCTGGTCTGTATTGAAGGGTGTAATGGTCGTGCCGAGTCTGTAGGTTTTCTTGTGTCTGGCTGTTTTTCTGTCTGCGTGTTTCTGGTTGTTATCTCTGTTTAAGTGACTTATCTTTGCGTAGTGATTAACTAGAATGTTAGCCCAATGGTAGGCACAAGTGGTGGAATAGGAAAATAGGCGAGTTCATAAACGAGCGTAACAGAGCGTATAGATTTAATAAGCGTAATGGCACGATATTTAACTTTAATAGATATATCGAACTTAGACGTCAGTTTAAAAGATCTGTTTGGAATGATAAGCGTAATTTTGAGATACTTGTAGCTGCGGATAGTAAACATAATCCGAAAAAGTTTTTTGACTACTTCAATAATCGTAAGCCGATAAAAGATAACATAGGCCATCTAGTGGACGCTAACTGCGCTTTGGCATTTGACGCTCAGGCAATGGCGAGTATTTTTAACAACTTTTTTGCGACAGTTTTTGCTGTAGAATACGTAAATAATGTCCCCGACGTGGACGATATCGTTCCATTTAGTAGCGATACTATTTTGAATGAAATTACTTTTTACGAGGTGAGATTGCGCATTATATAGATAAGCTAAAAGTTAGCAAGGCTCCAGGCCCTGACGCGCTTTATCCTAGACATTTGAAAGATTTGAAAGACGTTATCGTAGGCCCATTAACAAAAATTTTTAATAAGTCACTGGAAGCGGAGATTATTCTTGAAGATTTCAAATTGGCTAACGTTACGCCCATTTTAAAAAAGGCGACCGCACAGTAGCTAGCAATTATAGGCCTATTAGTTTAACGTCAATTGTCGGTAAACTTTTGGAATCCGTAGTTAGGGATCGTATCGTTGATCACTTAGAAAGTAGAGATTTGATTAATAGTAGTCAGCATGGGTTTCGACGCCATAAATCTTGTTTAACTAATTTGCTAGAGTTTTATAACGAAATAGTGGTGCGCGAGTACGATAGCATAGAGCGGCTGACGTTATTTATTTAGACTTTAAAAAAGCGTTCGATATAGTTCCGCATAGAAGATTAATTGCGAAGGTTAAAGCTCACGGTATACACGGTCAGGTAGCTAACTGGTTAAAGGAATGGCTTCGTGCCAGGAAACAATCGGTCGTTGTTAATTAATGGTAGGGAATCGGGTGACTGAATGTAAGTAGCGGTGTCTGTCCCTCAGGGTTCAGTGTTAGGCCCACTATTCGTAATCTACATTAACAACATTGATGTAGGCTTGACCAGTAACGTGTCAAAATTCGCGGACGATACTGAAATAGGTGGTAAAGTTGTTAACGTGGACGATAGAAATAGGCTCCAAGACGATGTAAATAGGATTATGGAGTGGACGGATAAGTGGCAGATGCAATTTAACGTAGACAAATGTAAAGTTTTGCATATAGTTTCTCGTAACAATAATTACACGTATAAAATGAACGATAGACAGTTAGCGAGCGTTGACGCGGAAGTAGATTTAGGCGTACGCGTATCTAAGGATTTAAAAGTTATGAGCCAGTGCCTAGAGTCTTGTGCAAAAGCTAATAGGATGTTAGGCTTCATAGCGCATAATTTCGAATTTAAATCGAACAATATTATATTGACCCTTTACAAGTCCCTAGTCAGGCCTCACTTAGAATATGCCGTTCAGTTTTGGTGCCCGTATTTGCGTGAGGATATTGATAGGTTGGAAAGGGTTCAACGACGCCCCACGAAACTAATTCCGTCACTACGCAACAAGTCTTACGAAGATAGGATTAAAGAGTTAGACTTGCATTCACTCGAAACTAGGAGATTAAGGGGGGAGCTTATTGAAGTTTTCAAAATCGTTAATAAAATCGATAACGTAAATTTTGACAAATTGTTCATTTTCGATAATAGCAATACTCGTAACAACGGGTTTAAATCACTTGGTAGACGTTTCATTACTAACATCGCTAAAACCTTTACGTTTAAAGTAATTGATAAATGGAATAATCTTCTCGCGCCCGTCGTGAACTCTACCAGCGTTAATATGTTTAAGAACCGTTTAGATAGGCATTTTAAAAATATTAACGTCATTTAAAATAATAATTAGCAACAGGAGCTCGGGGGGGGGGGGGGATAGTAAAGGTTTGAGTCTGTTGACGCTTGATGCCAGCTTGTGATATTAGGTTGTGTCAATTTTAGGGAGCAAAGTTAAATCTTTAGATTTTCGAAGACTACTAGTCACCAAATGATGCATTTTTATATGCTAAATCGAAATATGGCTTTAAAATCCAGATTTGACTACTCCTAGCCATTTATATTTGAAGTTGAAGTTTACGAAAAATCAACAATTTTTGCAAGTATTTTTTTTATTGTATATAACTACATTTACATACATTACATACAATTAAAGACATTTTGATTGTATTTCAATATTAAAACTTAGAAATATAGATAGGTTTCTTGAACTTTGCCAAGGATGCCATGTCTGCCTTGCTCTTGTTCCTGGACATGAGCTCCCTACTGGCCAGTGAGTGAGAGTGAGTGGCCACCTGGCCACTGATGTACGCCTCCCTCCTCTCTTGTGAGTAAACATGTTGTGCTGCTTCAGTTGTCATCCTTGCACACCTCTCTACTGACTGTGTGTGTGTGTGTGGGCCTTGCAGGAACTTTCATTGGTCTATCCAGAAACTCCTTGATTGCAGCAGTGGTGAGGGAGCAGGTCAGAGGAGGCTCAGTCACGCCAGAGTTCCAGTCAATAAGCTCCGAGAGTTTGGTGGCATCTGGGTTTATGTCAGGAGTCTTCCTGGGTCTGACACTGCAGTCTCCTACCTGTGTGTACTCATCTCCTTCACCTCTGATTTCCAGTATCCTCTTCACTACCTCCCTCCTCTCCTCCTCCACCTCACTGCACAGCATGGCCTGGATCACAGCCTCAGAGTGTGCATACCAGGCTGATCTCTTCACTGTAGGCATCACTATTCCTATCACCTCCTTCTTCTGACTTCTGAGCAGCTCCAGCTGGTACAGTACATGCCAGGGACCCTCCACCCAGCTGTGATTTAATTTGATGTTGAACCAGTTTGGCATGCAGACTCCCACTATGAATTCCACAATTATCCTCAGATTCTTCAGGTTCCTACCCTTCAGCCCACGTTTGGAAATCCACAATCTGCAGAACCTTAGAGCCGTGGTGACCCACCTACTGTGACAGACTGGCCCAATCTCCAGGAGAGCTAGACTCTGAGGTACCTCTCCCAATCTGATGGCAGTGATGATTCTGTAGCCATATGATTGGTCTGTGCTGAGGTCCTTGACTACCTCCTGACTGAGATGGGGTAGAAGAGGACAAAAAGTGATCCTCGTGGAGTTTGGGTTGATCTCCAGCTCAGTGGCAGTGTCTAACATCTTCCCTAGAGGCCCAGACCACTTGATGTTGCTCAATGTCTTGCTATCCAGTTCAGTCACCAGGTGTCTGAGACTCAGCTCCCCAGTGTGCAAGTCACAGACAATCCACACTAACTTCCTGCTGAGCTTGGCCTCCACATAATGCATTACTTCTCCCTCCCAGCCAGTATTCACATTAGTACTGTCACCTCCTCTGGCCAAAAGGGTCTGGTCTGCTCCTCTCTCTCTCTTAGCCAGTTCACCAGATGATCAGCAATGACCTCAGCATGAATTCTCTCCTCTGCAGCTTCCTCTGGTACAAAATGCCACAAATATTTCCCACCTGGTTCATTGCACACTGTGTAGTGCTGTGTCAAACTCTGTGATAAGACCAGCATCAATCCAGGCAGCAGTGGCAATCTCTGCAGTCTCTCTCAACCCAGTGTGATGTCTCAAGCTAGCTAGAGCTATGTTGGTGATATCTTCAGTGTTGTATTTCTTCTTCTTAGCCACAGGCAAGGAAGAATTTGTCGCGGCCTCTGGTATGAAGTCTTCGTCCTCCTCTCTCCTCCCTGCCTCCTCCAGTATATCTCCAGTCTCCCCCAACTCCATCTCCAGCAGTGACTCCTCCCTCAACTCCTCTTCTTTCTTGGCTGACTCTTCTGCCTTCCTCCTCTTCTCCTCGGCCTTCCTTCTCTGATCCTATCTCTGCAGCACTGCTTCCTGTCTCCTGGTCTCAGGGTGATCAGCTGGACCCATCTGGTGTGCCCCCACACTTCCCACCTTTTCTCTTTGACCTTTAATGAAGGCAAGCGCCTGCACTGGTATATTCTGCTCGCTCCTGCAGCTGCAGTCAATGTGAACCTCACTGTTGCAGACAGGGTTGCACCCAAGCTCACTGCAGCTCCTGATCACACCGTGACAAGTCAGGATGTCCACCAATTTGTCCAGTTTCATCATGAACCTATTTTTGACCTCTAGCTTCACATTGCCAATGGACACCTTCACTGCCTCATCCCACAGTGCTTTCACTTTAGCCCTGATCCTGGTCTGTGTCGATTACAAGTCCTGTGAATAGAGTGTCTTCCTCACTCTTCTCTCTCCTCAACAAACCATACCTCAGCAGATCTCTGGCTGTGGGCAGCTCAGCAGGGGGAAGTTCCTCCCAGTCCCCACCAAATGACTTAGGTGACAACTTGATTTGCTTCGGGTTCTGATTTCTTTGTGACTCATCCTGTGGACCTGTGAACAAAAGAAATGTCATTGAAATTTGGATAGGCCTACGATTATGATTACATAAAATTAAGTTAATTGAAATTCTTAATATCTTCCTATAAGCTCAGATAAAAGCTTGTGTTGTTATAGCTACAAGACTTAATTATTCAAAGTAATGACAATTTCGTATATCTATCATATCAAAATATACAGAAGGTTTGGGTCACACATAACATTTCGAATAATTTGAATTACACAATATTTACATTACGAAGTAATCAAAATTGTCAAAAAGGAGGGAAAACACGTGCATTCACAATCAAAACTCCAATATTTGTGACTATGTGAAACTTAGAAACCATACTGCACACCAAAAATAACCAAAGTTGACCACACATATCAATGGCACATTGATATACGATGCTACAGTCATGTTTAGGTTATATTTCAAACCTTTATGGTCAAATACAAGTAGGTAAATGGGTTTACAACACTAAAGATATTTCTAAATTTGCTAGATAATATGACATCAGTTGAGCATTAGTAGTTTTTGAATTGTTGACTTTACTAAAATTGACACACCCTATTGTGATATGTCAGCGTTAAATTTATATTATTAAAAAAAAAATTAGACTAGCACGAGCTTTGATTGTAGCTCGTAGCGTAAACTAACCCACCTTTTGTTATACCCTTTTCTTCTCTTTACTTGCATGTCTGTAGTTTGCATGGTATGAGAGTGTTTCTTTGAGTTAAGAATGTTTGCATGGTTTGTAAGCGTTCTTATTTTACTTCTTTTCATCTTTCACTCCTTTCGTATTCTCTTCGACTACTTTTCCAACTTGTCGGCAGGGGCCGACGGATGATGGTGAGTCTTTCTCTCTCTTTTTCTGAATGCATGTTAACCCACGAATGAAAGGTTTTTGTTACTTAACTCCCTTATTCTCTTCTTTTAACCCCCTATTCTCTTCTCTCTCTCGGGCTAACCTTAGAGTAGATCTTAGGGTCTTTTTTAGCCTTAGCTTCTGTAGATGTGCTAATATTTTTATTTTTTCTCCCGTTGTACACATGTACAGTATATATTTTCGTCATCTCGCCTACTCACTTCATTCCCTGATGAGGTGTAATTCTGAATACACGAAAGGCCTTGGGATCATATTTCTCTTTCCTTGTGTTTGCATAAATCATTCATTTCACGTGTTTAATTGTGAAATTCATCCCATACACACACACACACATGAGGGGTGGTCAGAAAATAAGTTTATACGGCGTATAATTTCGTAACTAAAGGAACTACATTGATTATGTTTGTATCAGGTGAATTCGTTAATTATTGTTGGCAACACTTCGCGTCGATTCGGCTGCCATCTACCATACATTGGTTATATGAGTCAGTTGAACATGGCGATTCGACCGGAACAGTAGTCCAGGCATGAGGTGCGTGCAGTTATTTGATTTTTGAATGCAAGAAATGTGTCCGCGGCAGAAATTCATCGCCAGCTGGTGGAGGTTTATAGGGAAAATGTAATGAGTTGGCAGAGTGTAGCAAAATGGTGCGCGCGCATTCGTGCCGGAAAAGTCGGTACGGAGGATTGTGAAAGAAGCGACAGACCCACAACAGCAAACAGTTGTCACGATCATTCAGGAGTTAGGGTTTCACAAAGTGTGTGCGCGTTGGGTGCCTTGAGCACTATCGGCTCGTGACACGATGGCAGAAAACAGGGAATCGAAAAGCTCGTCCCACGATATGATAAATGCCTCAATTGTGGCGGGGATTTTGTGGAAAAGTAGTGGGATAGCTGTACAATTAAATCTGCACTGTCGTTATTAGACTTGGAAATAAAGAACCCAAAATATATGCCTTGTAAACTTATTTTATGACCGCCCCTATATATATATATATATCGTAAAGAACGACGCTTGTATAGGAGATATTCCGCGCAAGATGAGAGAGAAAGAACGAAACAAATGAAAAAATGAGGTAACCACCCGGGAATCGAACCCGGATCTTCCGATTGCCGGTCAGATATGATAACCATTACACCATGGGCCTCACTCATTCAAATGCCGTAATTCTTCTACATACGCGCAGAATCGGAAGATCCCGGGTTCGATTCCCGGGTGGTTACCTCATTTTTTCATTTGTTTCGTTCTCTCTCTCTCATCTTGCGCGGAATATCTCCTATACAAGCGTCGTTCTTTACGTTAATTATACTGCGTGTTTGCAGTTATATATATATATATATATATATATATGTATATATATTAGGGTGTCACTTATTTTTCAACTTTTAAGTTTCCGTGCTCTGACCCCATCAAAGTATGCCATATGATGTAAAAACACTGTGTACAAAGTTTTATTGAGATATTTTAATATTAAGGGTCGCTCAACGGCTTCGAAGTATTGGATACGAGATTCTCAGAAAGTGTGAATATAAACAATTTCCAAATGTATTTAAACAATTTATTATGTTCCTACATTAGCAGGAAGTGCACAAGACATTATCATAATATTAAGATGAAGTACAATAACATCAGACAGTAGCGTAATTATCATGATTAATCATTATTTCCACTCAAGGTATGCTTTTGTCCCCATGTGCAATGCTTGCGATGGTCTTCAACAACCTGGAGAAGAAACTGGAGTTGTTCTTCATCTTTGGTTAGGTATCCAGAAAATCCTGGATGAAGCAACGCCACGTTCAGCGAAGTCATTTGTTACATTTAAGTTTTTACAGTCTCTTTCGCAGTCTGGTAATGGGTATCCTCTTCCCATTGCTCAGCAGTTTTCTCCAAGAATTCATCTGGGAGGTTGAGCTTCGTGAACAATGATTTTGTGTTTTTTGTTACAAAGTTTTTCAAGCATTTTTCTTTCACAGTATCCAGGTCAACAACCACACGCTTTGGATGGTTCTCTTGTCCATCAACACTAGTCATAGATATGACCATGCGATTTTTTATATCAGGGAGGACATCGTCATCGAAAAAAGCAAGACCCACCAGCTCTTCAGACAAATACCGTAAATGAGCTGCCATCTTCTGTGAAGTTACATGGCAATGCGTGGATGGATGTTTGAATACTTTATTAGTGACTGTAGGAGATGAAGGTCATTTTGGGGAGCACTAATGGCGCAAGGGCACGTGGTCCAAGCTTTCACATAGATGCATACAATAAAAATGCAAAAGTCGCGAAGTCCTCTTTCCTCACGGTTTGTTAACTTAAATTGTGATCTGAACAACCAAATCTTTAAGGAATAGATTGCCTTTGGCATCCATCGAGCCTGATGCATCGTTCCGGGAGCATGAAAAACTACACCTCGATTAGAGACCGCACCAAGAAACAGACATGCCAGTTCAAGTAGCTCCTTATAGTCATCTCGCGGGATTTTTGTAGTCATTGCAGATTTAGAGAAGCTAATGAGACCTTCCTTTATATCAGCGACAGCAGAAGTGGCAATTTCATCAGTGGCGGAGTCTTCATACCGCTTTGGATCAATGTCGTCCCACTTTCCTTGAAATCTTTTAAAAAGTTGGACATCTGTAGCTAATGTGGGGCCCATGCATTCTTTAAATGTCTGCAGGCTAGATGGAGTAGGTCACGTTTCAGCATCTGCTGTAAAATTACGCAAGTCCCAGCCATTAGACCAGTATTGGAGCTAGTTGTATCGAAGGATATAGCTTGGACCTATTCTTCAATATCCCACTTAAGGAGAGCTTCATGACAGCTGCAGCTTGTGCTTTCCCAGTTCCAGATATGAGTTTTGGAACGCGAAGAAGCTGATGTACTCCCTGACCTGTTACTATGACAGGAAGACGATCAATTTTTCTTTCCAGTAATTTCCGGTAATAATTTACCATTCCAGTGTACAGTAAGAGGTACATTCGGCTTGAGGTTTTTCATGATGGTCATAAAGAGTGCCTCCCTTTGCTTCTTTCGTTCACGTCGGATGGTCTCTCGATTCACAGCAAGATCAGGGATACCATGGCTGAGACTTTTCGCAGTCTCCGCAATAATCATAGTAGCAGCATGATCAGATACTTTACAGCGATCTAGAACTGCTGAGACCAGGCGCGATGGTGACTTTTCTTCCCCGCTTGAAAGGGGGTTTCTGCCTACTTGTTCCAGGAACAGCGTCAGGTTCTGATTCCTCTTCCTCAAACGTCGATGAACTGCTGCTCTCTAGTGTAACAGAATCTAACAATGAATCCTTGATTTGTTCTGCCTTTTGCTTTCGACTTTGTTCGTTCAACACACGTTTCTCCTTCTTTGCCTCCTTCTGATGTAGCACAATATTAACAGAAGACATTGTTCCACGACGGCCTTTTTCGCGCTGAGCAATGAGAAACCTTATCTTTCTCCATTTTGATTATGTCGAGGGCATTTGCATGAGCGGTATCAAAGAGGTCGTGAAAACAGTCCTTGAACATGATCTCATTCTTAGCCTGTACTTGTCTGCGGGATGCATTTTTCTTCAATGCTTTCCATCGTGAGAAGAGTTTTTCCAGTTTTCTGATTGTGTCCTGTAGGCTGTTTGTGTTGAGTTGGAATTCGGGCACGATTCCAAAACTCCTCAATTTTTTTCAATTGCCATTGACGAAGCCTCTCTTATCGTCTTCTCCTTTATATGTAAATGAAGGAAAAAAGACAGAGCCTGAAGATTTTATGGCAATTTACCACCTCTAATATCATTCTCACACTTGTCAATCAAGTAAACCTTAGATTTCTTTCGAGTCTTCATCATTAGATAAATGTATTTTGCTATATAAATTTACACCTGAAAATAAAAAATAAGTGTTATAGTTATTATGCAATAAAAACCACTAATACACACATATCCTACTATTAAGACTAAAATAACTCACACTAATGCAAACACATCCTACCATTAAGGCGACTGAAATGATACTGGGATGAAGCATACAAAGGAAGCGCATTTCAATTTAGGAAAAGTAACGACGCGTCATCAAAATTTTAATGGCCTTGAGCAACCTCTAAATATTAATATTTTCTCAAAAAACTTCATAATCAGCGTTTTTACATGCAATGTCACATTTCTACAGGGTCAGACCGAAACTTCTTGATGGTTCAATTCTTACCATACAATTAAATGACACCGTAATATATATATATATATATATATATATATATATATATATATATATATATCAGCTATGGCTCAGTTTCTAGGAAACCTGAGTTTACACAGGAAGATGGAGACTAAAGCGACTGTATAAACAATTATTTCAACAAGACGTTTCGAGTCTCAACTTAATCTTCAGCAAATCTAAAAAAAAAAAAAAAAGATAAACAAATACAAAAAGTAAAACAGTTATGAAAGTAAGACGAAATTATAAAACAAATAACACAGACGCACTCGCTGCATGGTACAAGAAATAAAACCAGAATACCTACGATTCACTGTGGAAAATGAATGAAAGTTGGTTGGTAAGACAATATTAAATTTCATGGAAACCGCAAAATCATTAAGGGACGGATGAAGTTGTTTCATGAACATGGTCTCCAGTATTCTCAGATCAACAGTATCAACAGAAAATATAAAATAGAAAAATGACGAATACCAAATGGATGATCACAATCATCAGAATGCTTAAACATAGATGAAAATTCTGATCGACGAGTCCTATGAGAGGCACCCTGATGTTTGTGATAAACTATTACAATTTTTTCAAACCCTCTTTCTCAACTGTACGAGGTGTGTTCAAAAAGTTCCCGAACTGGTTATGCTGCGCGCGCATCACATGATGCGCATGCGCGTCATGTGATGCATGTTGTAGTGTGACTCAGTCCAAAGACGGTTACCGCTTTTGATATAGTATTTTGTTCTCTCGGTCTCGATATTTATTGTTTTGTGAAGTAATTTTATGTGTTTTGTCGCATTTTGTGCATTCGAATAATGGCTACTGTTGAAGAACAACGTGTGTGCATAAAATTTTGCGTCAAGCTGGGTAAGACTGCTTTGAAACCCATGCCATGCTGAACACAGCATTTGGCAATGACGACTTAAGTCGGACAACCACTTTTGAGTGGCACAAGCGCTTTAAGGAAGGCCGAACGTCGACGGAGGACGATCCACGGGTGGGACGACCTTCAACTTCAAGAACTGATGACACTGTTGCTTGTGTCGTGAAATGACTCGAAAGAACCGTAGACTGATAGTCAGAGCAGTCGCAGACGAAATGGACATTTCGATAGGATCATGCCACACGATCTACAGAAGATCTACAGAAGCTAAGACTAACAAAAACCCTAAGATCCACTCTAAGGTTAGCCCGAGAGAAAGGAAAGAGTAGCGGGTTAAGAGAAGAGAAGATAATAAGGGGTTAAGTAAGGAGGAACACCTATCGCTCATGGGTTAACATTCATTCAGAAAAAGAGAAAAAAGACTCACCATCATCATCCGCCGGCCACTGCCGACAAGTCAGAAAAATAGTCGGAGAGAATAGGAGAGGGGTGAAAGATGAAAAGAAGTAAAATAAGAACGCTTACAAACCATGCAAACACAGTCTTAACTCACTGTCATACCATGCAAACTACAAACATGCAAGAAAAGAGAGTTACAGACATGCAAAGTAAGGAGAGGAAAAGAAAAAGAAAAAAAGTAGGTAAAAGTTAAACAAAAAGTGGGTTAGTTTACGCTACGAGCTACATCTACGTTCGTGTTAGTCTAATTTTTTTATTTTTTTTATTTTATTGCTGGCATCACAGGCTGGCATGTCACAAGCTGGCATTAATTGTCAACAGACTCATCCTCAACCACCACCTCCGGAGCTCCTGTTGCTAATTGTTTTTTTTTTTATTTTAAACAACGTTAATATTTTTAAAATGTCTGGCAAGACGGTTCTTAAACACATTAACGCTGGTAGAGTTCACGACGGGCGCGGGAAGATTATTCCATTTGTCAATTACTTTAAACGTAAAGAAGTTTTTAGTGATATTAGTAATGAAACGTCTGCCACGCAACTTAAATCCGTTATTACGAGTATTACTATTATCGAAAGTGAACAATTTGTCAAAATTTACGTTATCGATTTTATTAATGATTTTGAAAACTTTCAATAAGCTCCCCCCT
>JAJOZX010009473.1:7500-159150 GCA_023014485.1 Bathynomus jamesi | reverse complement strand
GATACCATTGTATACATTTATAGACTCCTAATCAGCCAGTTGGCTGTAAATGGTTGTCAGATACCTCTTTTTAGCAGTATTATTGCATACATTATTATTATATACGCCTAATCAGCCAGTTGGCTGTAAATGAGTTGCCAGATAGCGCCATGTATTCCGAAGACAGAGTTGCCAGATACCATTGTATACACTATTATAGACTCCTAATCAGCCAGTTGGCTTAGAAGGCTTAAATATTGCCAGATACCGTTGTATACATTATCAGAATACCGGTAGTAGAAGGTAAACAATAACACAACATTGCATCATTCTTTTTATTATAAATATATGAAAATAAATATACATTTGAGGAATATGCGTATAACAGAAATATATACACACATTATGGATATATATATAAAATAAAATATACATTTCAATACACTTCATAGAAATATGTACATAACAGTACAGGAGAAATACACACACACACACACAATTATGGTGATATATAAAATAAAATATACATTTCATATACACTTCAATAGAATATGTACATAACAGTACAGGAGAAATATCAAGCAATATATATATATATATATATATATATATATATATAACAACAAATCAATAGAAATATGCGTATAATCGGGGAAATGTCAAGCAAAATATATATATATACAATTCACTTTTTTTCAAAATACTAACTCGTCTTAATCGAGTTTACAATTACATCATTATTGCTCTGCATTACGCAGTATATGCGGCTTAATAATATTTCACCGCTTAAAGTATAGGGAAACCTGTATTCGATATGAATGGCTTTCATATCGTTCAGTACTATTTTTGTTCCCACTTTACAACCGGTTTGGTAAGTCATCTTTAAACTCTAGAATACAATCAAAAGCACGCACAAAGAGTTCATCGTTAGCTACATTATTAAACACAAGTTTATAAGAACGCTTTTCCAATCGAGGGTTTATTTCTACCGACTCGAGCTTTTCAATCGTGAACTCACTCAACATAGCGGCAATTGAAATAATCTTCTAAATCGTTACGACAACTGCGCGTTATATAAAGAAATAGTTCTTCAGGGTGAACGGTGTAGGTGAGCTCAGCCTTGTACCGATCAATTGCTTTGTACCAAAGTTCATGGTATTTCAAAGAGTCTAAACTTTTTAAATAAACATCCAGCACTAGACCATTCTCACCAGCCCTACACTCGGTAAACCCATCGAGCAGAGCAGTGTATGCGTATTCAAGTACTGTATCAAAATAAAACATATCCGTAACACGCGCGTCTAATATAGGTTTCAGTTTACGGAATCCGACGATTTCAAACATTCTGTCGAGGATGAAACGGTTTCGCGTAGGAATAAGAGCGTTATTATCAGAAGCATTCTTCCACATCAGCCTTATATCAATGCACGGCCGATCGTTATTTATACACAACGTACATACAACGGCGTATGAGGGCGCGTCACTAATCTGCTCTCTTCTTGTACCTACGTTAGCAGGTATTTTATAACGATCTTCACCCACTTCTCAACTATCACAAAGATTCTATTCATCTCCTCGATACTTAAATAAACCCGTTTGTTTGTCGGTCTACATTCCGTTTCCAGTACATAGCTAATGGTACCGGATTTACGCTGAACACGCGCAACGATTTCGTCACGGACACATCGTACGAGGCGTTGAGAATGCTGCTCAAAGGAAGTTCCATCGTATTCGAAAGCGCACGTCCACTCGGCTCAAGCTCTGAGATAACTATGAGCCGTGTGAGGCACAGGCAGGAATGGTTCGACGGGCGGCTGACTCGATGATACGTGAATGGGCAGTTCCGCGACTCGAATTGTTGCACATAGTCATCGTCACTACCAGCCTACGCACTTTGGATAAGAACTAGGAACATTTTAAAACATCTCCACACTCCGGCGCACTATTTGAGAGGAACATATGTTCATATTTTTCCTTTCTACCCATCAAACGATACTCGTCTCTAAACTCTGTTAAAAATTCACGCAGGGCACTAGCCACAACCTCACTACGAACCTCATCATGATATACGTTAATATAGTGATAAAAATACCTAAGATTGTCCATGATCACGAGATTCACATTTCCAGTCGTAGGGTATGAGTAATCGACATGGTGTAGCATGACGTAATACCGCTTGTCACACCACCCATCACAAGACTCATTATCCATACCTGCTGCTTCTCTTCTGCACGCGTTGTTTCTTTTACTTCACGGTGTATGTGAGACTTTATAAAGTTTAGCCTGCAGCATACTTCAGCACATCGTCTGTGCAACGAAAGCCTTCAACGTCTCACCAGAACATCCGTAGAGTATTTGTACATCTTGGAACTTCGCACAATCCAATGTGTTTTTAAAAGAGGCATAGGAGGGGGAATAGGAAGTTTTTCGGTATCCACCACATCCTCACACTTTACTGAATACCATTTCATAAACGTTGTACAAGCATATTAAAGGTAGCCATTTCAATATACGTCTGATCTGAATACACGTCTGATCTCTCGGGCTTACTGCGGTCGACTGACCACGCAGGGACTCCAGAGTAGCATGACTCACGCAGTGGGCGGAGCTTAGAACTTTCACCTACACACACACACACACACACACACACACACAAAGGAGAAAGTGAAACGCTATTTGATTTATTTAATAAACGAGATATTCAAGTTATATATATTTACAAATACGATTTAATAAACGAGATATTCAAGTTATATATATATATATATATATATATTATATATATATATATATATATATATATATATATATTTACAAATAGATACGATTATATACAAGACGTGTGAGTTAGAAGCATCATTGGTATCCAAAGGGTACGGTATCATAGGTACCAGGTAACTGGTAACGTTTCCTATAGGTGTTACGGCACACCATCGTACCCCTAAGTTCCTTCACGCCTCCCAGCTTCTGCGCCCGAAAATTGTGGGTGCCTACAATTAGTTGGTGAGGTTGCAAACATACTAGATCCTTCAACGACTCAAAGTTAACAACCTCCCGATTCGCATGGTTGAGCGTAATACCCTTTGCCTTCACGATATATTTCATTTCCTCCCTACCCTGACCCGTACCCCATAAGTCTTAGGTCCTGTTGAGATAAAAGAGTCGGCGTATGCGTCGTCCCCATACTCATCCTTGATCTCATCAGTGAGCTCGCCGAGGAACTCCCCAATAGCGGGCATGTAATCACCCTCCCTCTCTGTGAATATCACGCTATCTGTATCGGCATACAATACTCTCCGCCCAAGAGAATGCAATAGACCCCAAAGTTTTATACGGGCGTAGGCTGTTGTGAAGCTCGCCACAGGTATGTTTGTAACCCTTGAGGTATCTGTGGCAAATTCAGTGTTGTTGTACTTTATCACGTAAGTATTACCTACATTCACGATCTCCATGACCTCTTTATCGGGGGCATTGGCATAATCCCAGACATCGCTATAACTTTGTGCCAAATGAATGTTCCCTCTGCCGGTATTCTGCGCAAATTTTCCCCATAGACTGTTTAGACACAATTTTGCACTAAAGCGCTTGCCAGGATTCTTTACAATTTGGACACGATCAAGTTGTATACCTTCGCGGTCGCGGTAACGTTGAATATAGGCAGACTTTTCATCTTCGGTATCAACTCCTCGCGGATACCCTGATGCTTCAACCTTATCCTTCAAAAAGGCGTTTATATATGGTGTGAAAAGGTTGGGGAGCTTCTGAAACCTCCACACCTCGTGTATCTTCAGTATTCTATAACCATGGCGTACGGCTAGGGCCAGCTCAGGACTTGTATATACGCCTCTGATCTTACGCTGGTGGGGTATATGGTTACATTCGCCGTTATCCTCTTCCGCGCACTTCACGCACAGGGAAACATGAGCTTGTCTCGATAACGACAGGTAAGATCGGCATCCATAAACTGCGTGGGGGGAGTACGTCTACGAAAGAGAGCCCAAAGTAATGATCATTCAAATTTTTTGAAAATTCATTGATGGAGGGTATGCTAGGTCCCACCAGTTTCTCAGGAGCGCCCACGGGGTACGGATGGCTCTTCATCACGTATGGGTATAAAGAACAGAAATCGTAGTAATGGAGCTTCACGCCCACCGTAGGTGGAAAGTATAGTCTGAATGGATTTGTACGTCCTCCAAACAAGCTATCACCACATTTGAGAGGGCCAGCACCATTGAACGCTTGATCGTTTTTATTTCCTCACGGTATACATCGTCTGTCTCCATCCGTGCATCATATTCATGCTCCCACAAGACTTTGTGAGTGAACTGTGATCCTATAAGTGATCGCGGGTGCGGGTCCCTGCAAGACAGTCGGCAGGAGATCTACCGTGGATATCTCCGACGATACCGCACTCAGGGCGGGGGCATCCATGCCACCAGCATCCATTAAAGGAATACACAGTCTTCACACCAGTGACACGGTTTTCACTTAACCCATCAACCCAAAAAACACGTCCATTAATCTTAATGGTACTTCACCCGTGTTGCGGGCGTGCTTTATGTATACACCTGTTTGTTGCTGCAGGTGTATGAGCCAGTAAATAGCCTTGTGTCCGTAACTGCGGGGGTTGTTTCGGTGAATAATGGCTAAGGTGTCTTTAGGCATGAAGTTATTCTTGAACACCGTAAAACATAATGATGCGATGGTGGTTGCGACTTGCAGTGGATCGCATTTGAAACGGGCTATGTACATACTTCTAAAGGCCTGGAAACATACTCTAAGCACGCGCACATCATTCACGCAATAACGCTCACATTCATCAGCTATATTATAAGGGTTACTTTCATTAAAACTGTCGTAGTATCGATCAAAGTCTCACGTTCATCCATACAGTCAAAATAATGTTTGGGGGGTGGTGGGCCTACGTAGTTTAAAGTCTCGCTGGTGAGGAAAGTGCAAGGGAAGTATCCTTTGGAAACTTCAGCTGCTACTCCCATCACCTTGGGTAGCTTTGCTAATTTACAAGGTGTGAATAATAAAGTATCTTTAAATTGTACATTGCCTCTTATCTGCATCTGTATAATTTGTTGCCTCTTTTCAATGGATCACCTGTAAATATCTCAGAGGATTCGTGTTCAAGCAACTCCTTATAAAGGAACTGCGTGTCAAACTTTGCCCCGTTATGGGCGAGAATATACACAGTCATTTTTTTGAACTTGTCGGCTAACTTGACAATATAGGACACAAATAGTTTCACAGGACTATCGCGACATTCGTTTTAAAAACGTTTGTCCGTTTACCGCATTTGGGGCACTCGTCACATTCGATACCCATACACTCATCACAGATGGTCTGGCTCACAAGTAAATGTGGAATTACCTCTTTGGTTTCAGCGTTCGTATATGTTTCTATATCGTAGTACACAGTTATACAAGGGTTATTTTTAGGCTTAGCATCTTTCATATAACACACATGCTTTACTCCATCCGCCTTATATTCCTCCTGGCATGTAGGACAGTGAATTACGTCGCACTTGTGCTTAAATTTTCCCCAATTATCCATTGTGTGAAACATACCACATTCACAGATTCTCATTTTCCTGCACGTACCAATTGATTTATGGAGATCAAAGCAGCTATTATTGAAAAATGTGCGTCTACACACATCACAGTCTCTCTTCTCAACTACACGGCTTTCACATTTGGTGCTTTTACACTGCTCACATACCATGTGACATTCTTTACAATGTCTCACTATATCATCCGCAAACTCGAGGCACCCCTTACACAAATCATGATGTCTCCCATATTTCGACTTTTGTCATAACTCGCGTAAAGCCCCCTTATATTACGGATGGGGAGATACGTTGTCCCTGACAATCCTAAAATAAGTAGGGGTCTTGTACGATCTCTCACACAGCTTTTAAAAACATACACAGTCCGGCGGCGATCATCCAAACCAAATACAACTATGCGCACATTCATTTCCTGTTCTACCTTTCTCAGCTCTTCAGGACCCATATTACAGTCAAATTCAAGTTCACAGTCTACAGCTAGTTTACGGGCACGCTCAACGATCGTAGGCAGCCAAATTTTTTGAGTCCGTGTATTTTGTACAGTAAACATACGTGCTAAGAGTACTGCTATAAAGCCGCAACCACGATCGACGTTTATATGCCTTCGGTAAATAGTTGGAGAATTGAAGTTAAGAGTGTACGGTATGGCACTATGACCCGCAACACGGAATACACGGTCAATATTTACCGTGAAGTTGTCCATATTGAAGGCTATACTACTTTGGACGGCTTGCATTATACGCCCTAATATATATTCTACATCTTCAGCAGCCAAACGTCTAAACGGTACTATCACCCAATAATCGTCTACATCACCGTCATCTGACCCGAACCCAAAGGACAGACTCGTCCTGACCTCACGCTCGTCGCGATTCTGAAGAGCAAACTCTATAATACGCTGTACAACCCTGCGTATCCCGCGCTCAATTCCATTGCTATACAGGGCTCTATGGTCGACCCTGACTCTATACCGATTTCTAGTCAAGGCGGGGTGGGGCTGCGGCGCGCACCAACTCGAACGTAATACATCCTCAACAGAACGGGGGCGGAATTAGGGGGTATATTAGGTGCTGCTGCTGGGGGCCCTGTTGCGTAGGAGGGTTGGGGATCTATTATTGTAGACTTAACAGAACGGGGGGCGGAATAAGGGGGTATATTACGGTGGTGCTGCTGCTGGGGAGGTTGTTGCGTAAGAGGTTGAGGGTTGGGGGTCTGCTGCAACAGGTACGTATTTCGGCCGCTTTATACCTGATGTGGGGTTCTCATACCTCCGCTTTGGACGTGCAACCTGTATCGCTGGTGAGGGTTCAGGGGAGGAGATCACAACTACACTGTCATCGTCATCCGTAATGATAGGTGCTCTACCTCATCATCGGTTCTATGGGAGAAGAAATATAAGGATCAGCACTCAAAATTTGTAATATTTTGTAAATGACCCACTTAGGAGTGTGACGTGCTAGAAATGTACTCTGTAGAAAAATTCAGATTCACGAGCCCATCCACATGTATTATATCTGGACCTACAGGATGTGGTAAAACTGTGTTTATGCTTAAAATCATTAAAGAAAAGGGCGAGATGTTCTCGAAATTTGTGCATAAAGTTATATGGTGCTATTCGACGTATCAATCAGTGTTCAACGAGTACCAAGATGATATTTTGTTCCACAAAGGTGTATATGACGTTAATTCGCTAAAGGGAACTGAACATACAATCATTGTAATTGACGATCTCATGTTGGAGATGGATAAAACGTTTGCCGAGACATTTACAGTATACTCCCACCATCTTAACATAAGCGTGTTCTTCATCAATCAGAATCTATTTTTCAAAAATAGATACATGCGCGATGTGTCGTTAAATACGCAATATCTAGTCTTATTCGCGCAACGTAGAGATGTATCACAAATTGGGGTATTAGCCAATCAAATGTTCCCGAATCAGCGTAAGGAGTTTTTGGAAGTTTATAAAGAAGCTACAAGCATGCGTTACGGATATTTGCTTTGCGACCTTCATCCGCGAAACACGTTTAGAGTGCTTCTGCGAACGAATATATTTCCAAACGAGCCTGAAACGGTGTATATTCCAGAATGACAAAGAGACTAAAGAAATACCATGAATTAATAAAAATCTATCATCGACTGCCCCGGGCAATGCAGCAGATGTTTATTAAAAATATCGACGCCGACTTTTTAAAATGCATCTGTGAAATCTGTCTTAACGTTATAAATTGCAATGTATCAATGAAAACCCATCAGAAGGCTCGCCTACGCCGCTACAAGAACATAATACGTACACTCGCTCGTAAAAGTCAAACTGTAGCGAAGAAAAAACGAGTTATTGTGCAAAGAGGAGGGTCATTTCTCCCCATCTTATTTTCAGTTTTGGGCCCTTTACTGACTAGATTAATATAATGAAGAAAGTGGTAGTGATTCCCCACGAGGTGTACGCTTCACTGCAAAGAGACACGGATCTAGATCCCCGTAAAAGCAGACTTAAAAGAATGGAAAGCGAATTGTTAGCCCTATTAAACAGTGAAAAAACACCTGATGAGAAAAGAATCTTATACCAAGAAGCTCTGCAGAAATTTCTTCACGAGTACGAAAATTATAAGATCCCTACGGAGATTCCTGTGGTTATTAGGCACACACGGGGGCCGATGGCGACATAGGATCTGTGTCCGACGATACAGCTGATCAACCAAAAAGATTAGCCACACAACATATCGAACATGTATTAAAAAGTACCATCCCACTTACATTGAGGAGTAAAGGCTTAAGTCTTTATAATCTATTGAATGAGGATCCAGCCATACAATGGACCGATACAGGCGAGATCATTGTGGAAGGATCAAAGGTACAGGGATCGAATATCGTAGACATTGTCCATGATCTGGTGAGAAAGTGGGATAGGCCATCACCATCAGGCTGGAAGCATATTAAAGCAAGACTACAACAAATAAATGTCCCTAAAACGTTGATAGGAAATCTGAACAGGTTAAAAGACTTGGAACACGCAACGTCTGTGACACAATTGAAGGCGCCGCCACCCCCTGCGGTAACACCTTTGAAGAGGAGCAAGAAGAGGTTAAACCAACCCTACCCACGTGCCTCTAAAATACGCAAATGGCTAACGTATTAACTAAACGTTTTATGACATTTCTACCCCATCCTCTTACGGCGGCGTAGATAGACTGTACAGAAGTGTTTACGGAGTAGGAAAAAAGATGTTGAAAGATTTTTGAGGGAGCAGGACGCTTATACGCTTCATAAGCCTGTGAGAAAAAGGTTTAAAACAGCCAAGACAACGGCTTCCTCGATTGATTCTATTTGGCAAGCAGATTTAACAGACATGCAAAGATATTCTGTGTATAACGATGGTTACCGCTACATTCTATTCATAATAGACGTATTCTCTAGATATCTGTGGCTAGTTCCTCTGAAAAATAAATCACCTGAAACAGTTGCTAAAGCCACCAAAACGCTAATGTTAAAAGAAAACAGGGTTCCTGGCTATTTTTGTACGGATATGGGAAGGAGTTTATAGGCCGTGCTTTTCAGAATATGTTGACAGAGTTTAATATCAGCTATTACACAACCAATTCTATACATAAGGCTTCTTTAGCTGAAAGAGTTCAGCGCACCATAAAGGAACGCATGCACCGTTATTTTACACATAAAAACACATACAGATTTCTAGACATTCTGGAATCATTGGCATCATCCTACAACCGCTCACACCATCGCACGATTGGGGCAACACCTAACGAAGTTTTAGAAAGAGGTACGCTCCCGAGAAGAGATGGACCCCACCACCACCACCACCACCACCACCACACTCTGTGCGCTTCAAAATCAATGATTATGTAAGGCTGTCGCGTTCGGGGAATAAATTCGCAAAGGGTTTTGAGCAAGGATGGACACGCGAGATTTTTAAAGTTAGGGCTGTGAGACCTAAAGGTGTGATAATGATGTATTACATTGAAGATTTGAATGGGGAAGAAATCTCAGGAGGCTTTTACCGCGAGGAATTGCAGAAAGTTGCGTTTAATTTAGAAAAAAATGTGTTTAAAATTGAGAAAATTTTAGGAAGCAAAGGTTCAGGAAGGAGAAAAATGTACCTGGTGAAATGGCTAGGGTACCCAGAAAGCTTCAACACCTATATAAAAGCTGATGCAATAATGAAGCTTAAATAGTATGCAACATGGCTCCTAACCATTTCTACGTCACACTCCCGTCCTCCTCGTCCCTGTCTGTACACCCTAACAACACGCTAGCCAACTTTGTAACAGAACTCCATGGGCACATTGAATTGGGTCGTGATTCGTATGAGGTGGGGATATGCGAAATTCAGCTGGACACCGTCTTTTTAAATATTGAACATAAAGAAACCGTTTTTACGATTCTTAGAGACATTGACGAGTGTGAAAAAGCTGGGGTAGCTATGGATGAAACTATGCGCATCGCTCGGACTAAGATTGCACGGTATTACAGTACAGAAGTAAGACTAGGGCCGGGTCAATATGGTTCGGCCGAGGATGTTGTGAGAGGCTTAAACGTGAGTTTAAGAAACTCAAACCTTACGAATGATTTAGTATATGAAATCGTAAACAACCCTGCACATACACTAATCCTAAAATCAAAGACTAACAGACGTCTTAAAGAACATAGAAAGTTCAAAATTCTAACCAACGGCCGATATAGCGCAGCCTTCCAAAGAGACACATTTCACGAGACACAGTATAACTTGTCCAGATTAATGTATCAATTGAAGATGGAGAAATTGGCTGAAAGGTCCCCAGACATGTGCTATATTTACAGTAATATAGTGGAGCACCAGTTTGTTGGGGATACCCAGGCACGCCTGCTGCGCATTGCTCACATCCCCAACCATAGAGGAAGGAGTTTGAGTATTACATATGACAGACCCCATTATGTGAATGTCGCAACTAATTTAATAACCAATATCACAATATATATAAGAACGATTGAGGGCGAAAACTTCCCATTCGGTAACGAGAGCTTAACAGTGAAGCTACACTTTCGACGCACTGAGTTATAATGGATAGAAAGCCTTTCACCGTCTATCGAGGGATGCGATACCAGCGCGGTAGTGGACTTGGATCCATTTTTTCATCCATACTACGTACGGCTGTTCCTTTGCTGAAGAGGGGTGCCAGATACCTTGGAAGGAAAGCGCTACAATCAGGCCTTAACACTGCAGAAGACATATTGGCCGGGGCTAAACCTAAAGAAGCTCTAAAAAAACATTTAAAGCGTACACGGAACGAAATCATCAAAGATGCAAAGAGAAAAATGCGTGGTGGCGGGAAGAAGAAGAGGGCTCCCCGGAAGAAGAAGAAGGGGTCACGTGGTATTAAACGTAAAAGGCTATCAAAAAAGAAATGCTGTAAGCGAATGAAACCTATGGTTGACCACTTTTTTGACTGATATAAGCTAAGGATATTGATCTCATGAATCATAGTTTGTTTACCACTTGTCGAGAGAGGAGTCACTATTTCGCCATGGCACGCTTCATCCACCCATGTAGTTCACAATGCTGTAAATCGGAGCTGTCCTTTTTTGAGCTCCCGCCAACCCAAGTTTCTATTGAGCACAGTGACTTTATTACAATTAACCCTTTAAACACAATTAGTTCCCCGAGTGCACCTATAGAATTCGTGATACCCAGCTCAGGTCCTTACTTTTTTGATCCAAGCTGTGTGCACATGTACGCTAAGCTACGTATAGCCCATTCTGATGGAACGGCCTGCGATGACAAATATGCTGTATACCCTGAAACAAACTTTCTGCACGCCATATTCAACCAGTGTGACGTATATTTAAATCAGACCAACATATCGGCAGGCACGGGGTACTATCATCTACGAGCCTATTTGGAAAATGTCCTCAACTTTTCCAAAGAAGCGAAGGCTACCTTTTTAAGTGCGGAGGGATATTATCAAACTAAAGATGAAAATAGTATAAAGGACAAATTTAAAAATTCTAAAAAGAAAATATACGAGTGTTTTGGACGGTTGCACACAGATTTCACTTTCCAGGAGAAGTTGCTTGTGAACGGGGTGGATATGAAATAAAGCTCACCCGCACGAGTCCTGAGATCTGCTTAAATCTGGATGCGAATCAAGAAGAGGGTGCAAAGTCCGTTGTGGTTCACATTATGGACACATACCTCCGCGTACGGCGAGTGAAATTAAGTTCACCAAAACAACTAGAAATTGAGAAAAATTTACTAAACGCTACAGTGAAATATCCTATTAACAGAGTGCAGATCAAACTATATACGGTTCCTGCAGGGTTGGCATCGAAGCAGATAGAAAACATTGCCCTGGGAAATCTTCCTAAAAGGATATTAATCGGCATGCAGGACCACGCTTCGGTGAATGGAAAATATAAAAAGAGTGCCTTTAAATTCGAGAATTTCGGACTTAAAAATATAACTCTATACGTTAATGGCACTGCTTTGGGTGGAACAATGGGTACGGACTATTCATCAGACGCTGTGTTACCTCTTTGTGCCAGAGCCTATAGTAATCTGACCCATATTGCAGGTGATTGTGATGAGCTTGGTAATGGGGTAACGCAGGAAGAATTCATTGATCAATTTAACCTTTATCCGTTTGACATTACACCTGACTTATCTGCTAGCGTAAATACCCATTTAACACCACAGCAGAGCGGTAACATCTCAGTGCGGCTGGAATTCGCCAAGCCTATAGACGCTCCTATTAGTGTACTAGTATATCTCGAATCGCAAGCCCTAATAGAAGTAGATAGATTTAGAAGCGTTATCACTGACTTTTAAAATGGATGCTAATACACTTCAGAAAGTAATGGAGCGAGTCACACGTTCCAAATTTATCGGCGTGTTTGCGAAGAATGAAACATTGAGTTTGCCAAGTACGCGAGAATGCGGTAGTCTTATTGTGAACAGACATCATCGGTAATGAAGGGATTCACTGGATCGCTGTCTATTTTAAAAATAGACAGCGCCTGTACTATTTTGATTCACTCGGTACTCAACCCTGGAGTGACCCTATTATTGTAAAATTTCTCGCTCAGTTACATATTCCCGAAGTTGTATGGAACCCATTTCGTATGCAGGGATATTTTACTAATGTTTGCGGAATGTACTGTGTCTCATTTCTCATGCATATGTCAAATGATAAAGAATTTATAAATTTTTTAAATTTATTTGACCCGTGTCACACTCACCGAAACGATGAAATGGTATGCAGACAGATAAAAAACCGTTTTCCAATTGTACGTACTCGTTGTATATTATAATGTTTTTGTTCGTATATTTGTAACGGTATATTCGTTTATTGTACTGATTTCTTTCATTTAATAAATTTATGAAAATATATTGTCTTCTTATCCCAAAAAGATCGAAAAACACTTACATTATTTGACATTGTTGACTGATCAGTATACCCTCCCTATTCCATTCAAAAGATTGTATAACTCGTGTCAAATCCTCATCGGACCTTAAAGGAATAATGAAAACATATACAGAGTATACAGACAGACAGACAGATCCCCATTATGTGAAGATATCTTTGGTTCGAGGAGTGAACGCCATAAAAATTTCGATTTTAGCATAATGGGGAAATAACACTGATTGACATTTTTGGCGAGTATCTATTTGACGAGATACTACAACTCTCCATATATATATATATATATATATATATATATATATATATATATAAAATTCTAATTATAGACACTTACATTTCTATGGTAGTCCCTTGCGTCGGGTTGTAAGGAGCGTCACTGCAAATATCTTCTACGGTTTGCGTTGAAAATAGTTCGCCACAATCAGTCGCATTGAAAAGACTAATTGTGGTTAATGCTGCAGTATCACGTTCTTCATACAAGTCTGGGGAGACGTACAGGTCCATGGTGGAGGATGTGTGATACTGCTGACTGATCAGTATATCATCCATATTCCCTTCAAAAGATTGTATAACACGTGTCAAATCCTCATCGGACCTTAAAGGAATAATGAAAACATATACAGAGTATACAGACAGACAGACAGATCCCCATTATGTGAAGATATCTTTGGTTCGATTACCAATTTCGATTTTAGCATGATGGGGAAATAACATTGATTGACATTTTTGACTAGTATCTATTTGACGAAATACTACAACTCTCCGTATATATATAAAATCGAAATATGGACACTTACATTTCTATGGTAGTCCCTTGCGTCGGATTGTAAGGAGCGTCACTGCAAATATCTTCTACGGTTTGCGTCGAAAATAGTTCGCCACAATCAGTCGCATTGAAAAGACTAATTGTGGTTAATGCTGCAGTATCACGTTCTTCATACAAGTCTGGGGAGACGTACAGGTCCATGGTTGAGGAATGATTATTCACTGATGCGAAAATAGCTACTGTTACTCCCAACTGAAAATATTCCCTTTTATATGCACATTCGCCAAGCTCCGCCCAAAAGACCAGATGTTCGTCGTGATTGGCTGCCGATGTAGCTGGGTGGAGCTATGACGTGTACCAATCCGCTATAACGAGACCGGACGAGTAACATATATATAAAATCGAATTATAGGCACTTACATTTCTATGGTAGTCCCTTATATTATATTTTTTACTTACAAATTATTAGTATTGTTTGTTAACATAATTGTTAACTTATTTTATAATAAAGAAATTATATCCTAATTATATTTTAAAAAGAACATTCGGTTTCAACGTTAAGCTGTGGTCTAAGGCGGCATGGCATGAATAAATACTAAAATAAAATTAAATGTTAAAAATCTTTATTCATACGTTATTAAAAGTTAAAAATCTTTATTATATAAAACAGGATAGAAGCATATGAATGTCAAGGTAAACTATAGTTGTAAATTATAGTTAGGTTATACGATGTTTTTTCGGGCATACTACTGCCTCGGGTTAAATGATCCTGTTATTTTAAATCACGTATTTGAAAGAGTTAATCATTATTGCTACATACAGTGCCCGCGAAAAGTATCCGATCACTCAAGAAAATACAATATTTTCCCTTGATATTCAGAGACACGTAATTCACTTTCTATTTGTTCTAGCGACATCTGGTAACTTTGAGGTTGCTCGCTGATATGAGAGCTATCCAACGCATTCTCAAATTAGTGTTCTGGTAGCCTTCGTTGCGGGTGGCTGTGTCTCAAATTTGTCAGATTTCACTGTTTGTGTAAATTTCTTGATTTTTTTTTTTTTTTACAGAAAGTGGTGTAAATAAAATTTATATATAATGTGTGCTAAAAAACAACTTAAGAGTGATTGTCGAGGTGCTATTGTTGCTTTGCATGCATGTGGGAAATCACAGAGACAGATAGCTAAGGAATTAAACATATCCCAAAGTACCGTTAATTTATGGGTTTCACGGGCTAAGAACAATGGTGGCCTAACCACGCCAGTCCCTAAAAAACGATCCGGCAGACCGAGAAAAACAAATTCGCGAACAGACAAACTTATGAAACGTTTAGTATTGAAAAACCCAACAATAACTGCGAAAGAAATAAAATTTAATATGAATAATTTGTTATCTGGTGTTTCTGAACGAACTATCCAGGAGCGGCTCCAAAAAGAACTCGGATTACCATCTCGCCATGCTGCTAAGAAACCGTTCATTAATGAAAAAATGCGTAAAAAACGTGTCGCATTTTGTAAAAAATACATTCATTGGACTGTTGATGACTGGAAGGTTTTATTTAGCGATGAGTCGACATTTTTGACATTCAGAAGTTGTCCAAAAAAGGTTCGCCGGCCTATTGGCTCAAATAGGATGGACCCTAAATACACCCTAAAGACAATGAAACACCCTCCAAGTGTGATGGTTTGGGGTTGTTTCGGTTACTATGGGCGTGGAAACTTATATTTTCTTCCGAAGAACACAACTATGAATGGTGCACGGTATTTAGCAATGCTACAGGATAAACTTCCAATGGCAATGGCAATCCAAAGGACAAAAACATACATGCATGATGGTGCACCATGTCACAGGGCCAAAATAGTGACAAAATGGATTACTGACAATAAATTTGATATTTTGGATTGGCCTGGTAATAGTCCAGATCTCAATCCGATAGAAAATCTGTGGCTAATAATAAAAAATAAGGTTGAATGCCACGACACTGGCTCAGTCGAAAAATTACAAGAGGCCATCAAAAAGGTATGGTGCAAGGAAATATCAGTGGAAGTTTGTCAAAACTTGATTAAATCCATGCCAAAACGTCTAGAACAAGTCATCCAAACCAAAGGACAGATGACAAAATACTAATATAAGGTTAGTATACATTTAAACATTGTTTTTTATGTAAAAAATACAAATTTCAAGGGTGATCGGATACTTTTCGCGGGCACTGTAGAAAAAATCGTGCATTACGATGTTTTTCGGGCATACTACTGCCTCGGGTTAAATGATCCTGTTATTTTAAATCACGTATTTAACGACACATCGCGCTCATTTCCATTGCTATATATGGCTCTAGGATCGGCCCTGACGAGATGTATTTCGTAGGTTAGGTTAGGTCTCTTACATATAAAAGTCCTTGTGGTAGAGTAAGCAACGAATCCCATCGACGAGATGTATTTCTGAACCCATGTTAAACTGGAGGTCTAATTTACGAGCGAGTGCACGTTCTTGTACCGCCGTAGGCGAGAAAGAGTTAATTAGTATTGCTACATAGAAAATCGTGCATTATGATGTTTTTTTCGATTATTATTTATTGAACAAAACTCTCGCTCTCTTTCTATATATATATATAGAAAGAGTGGTCTGGAAGGAAGTTTACCAATGATTAAATTCTCTTTGCGAGTGACCCGTTGCCCGCGTCGGGCTAACCTTTGGTTAGCTTCCGCCCGAATTGTTCATTCTGACGAAGGTCAAGCTTTTCACTCCACCTTAGACCTACAGCTTAACGTGGATTCCGAACCACGACCCATCAGCGCCCAGCGTCTTGACCACTAGGCCTCCTAGGGTACCCATTTATCTACCAACCACTTTCTTTTATTATGTGGAAGGATGAACAGCTGGGCTTTGCTGCGCGCCGGCTGCCGTCGGGTATCGAACCCGGGTCCGATGGATTCGTAATCAGCGACGCTAACCACTACACCACCGAGGCGCCATATATATATATATATATATATATATATATATATGTAACGAATTATTTATTTGGTAACTTTTGGAAATTGCCAAAACGTAGTGTAAAATGAGGGAGGCTGAGGGTCGAGGATATAAAGAAATATAACCGAATTATAGTTTAAAAAAGCATCTCATCATTATATTTCTATATGACACCATACAAAATACGCGTAAATATTTGTAGAAGTAATAACAATGATAAAATTAATATCTGGAGTCTGTGGTGGTTTCTGCTCGAACAGCTTAAACCATCGACCCGAAAAAGGTCTCTAGGGACACGATTCGAACGAAAAAGGTCTCTAGGGACACGATTCGAACTGATTTAGTTTCTGCCTTTCATCGTGTGTGTGGTGTGTGTGTGTGTGTGTGCATGAGTTGTTTATTATATATATATATATATATATATATATATATATATATATATATATATATATATATATATATCAAGAGTGGTCTGGAAGGAGATGTTTCATAATTTTCTTTTCCGGACGTTTTTCCCACTGTTATTCGTGACTTAAATATTTATAATAAAAATCAAGTGTCTAAAAAGTTATTTAATAAGCAGAAATAAGATGTTTAAAAGAACAGATATTCTCCGACCCCGCTATAGTGGCTTGGGCAATTCCAAATGAATAATTTCTTTATTTTTCGTCATTTTTTCATTTTTTCGTCGCAGGAATGAGGCTATATGTTTCATAAGTTTTCATCTCGTTTGTTGGAATTGTATCGTAAATTATTTAAATGAAGTTTCATAATTATTTAATAAATTAATTGGTTTTACTGTTATTTAGGAAAATTTATATTGGGAGCAAACGTTACAATAATAAGCTTATGTCGATATAGTTACCCATAAAAGTTTTAATTCGGTGATGCTCTCATAATTCGTTGGGTAACCCTTATAAAAATTCGTTTTCTGTCTAACGAAATAGGGTAACTTTGTTAATTCTATTAAAGCGTAATGAAAGAGGCGCTTGTGTTATTTTATACGGTTGAATCTTCAGACTGAATAACCATATAAATATATATTGTGGTATTTTATATGGTTCATTAGTTTATTATATATACAAGTACATTTGGAATAACAGCCGTCATATATGTGTTACACGATTAATGGGACACATGGCGCTATCTGGCAACTGAATACCTTGCGCTATCTGGCAACTCAGCCAGAATAGAGGATTATAAAAGATCGCGAAGCTGGTGAAGAACCATTCCCCCTCGGCTCCAGCCGAGTAAGGAGCTCTGCTCCTTCTATTTCTGGCCCTTTGGTAAACCCCTTAGTGGCCTCTTAGGTTAGGGAAACGAAAATAAATTGGGGGAGAACTCCACTCTGTCCTTCAGGTGTCTCTCTCCCTCCTTCAGGTGTCTCTCTCTCTCTCTCTCTCCTGCATGTATCTTCCTCCTTCAGGTGTCTCTCTCTCTCTCTCTCTCTCTCTCCTGCATGTTTGCCTCCAGCATGTGTACTGCATGTGTACATCCAGCATGTGTACTCCTGCATGTGTGCGTATGTGTGTACCTCCAGCATGTGTACCTACTGCATGTGTACTCCTGCATGTGTGCGTATGTGTGTGTACCTCCAGCATGTGTACCTCCTGCATGTGTACCTATCCTCTATCCTTCAGGCGTCTCTCCCTCCTACAGGCATCTCTCTCTTCTTCAGCTCTCTCTCCTTCAGCTGTCTCTCTCTCTCTCCTTCAGGCGTCTCTCTCACCTTGGCTCAGCCAACTGGCTGATTCAGCCAACTGGCTGATTCTGGCTGATTAGGAGCCTATAAAACAACGCCAGCCCGGCTGGAAGTCTTAGTGTGCACTTGGCTCCTGCCAGGTGAACACCTCTCCTCCTTTCTCTCCTCCTCCTTCTTTCTCTTGGGGGATAACGCCGCCTCCAAGTTTTCCCCCACCCCCTTTGCAACAACACCCTTTGCAACGACACCCCCTTTGCAACAATCCCCCTTTGCAACATTACATAATAACCTGCAACATTCCTGCACTCTCCCCTTTTGCGGCTATACTACTGCACTTTTGAAATATTTTGGAACACCCTCTGCCACTAGCCAGGATGAGAAACCGTCTACTTCTGCCATTATTGAGGCTGAGGAGCCATCTACCTCCTCAGCCTCACATATGTCTCCACAAATGCAGTCTGATCCTGAGGATGAAGACCCATTTGCTTCTACTTCTCCCCGGCAGGACTCTTCAGGTGAGTTTGTGTGCACATATGTCTGTGAGTGTGTGCGTGTGTGTGTATGTGTATGTGTGTGCATCCCTGCAAAGCATTTTGCAAACAGTTATAAATTATAATGTTATTATCACTGGGTCTGGGTTACTGGGTATGTGTGGTGTTTCACCACCATAATTCCATAACACCACCACCATAACAAAGTGCTGTGAATAATGTGTTATCTAACTTAGGTGTGTATACTAATGAGTAATGCTCTTGTTCTTTCTATTAGAAAGGCCTGGAGCAGAATCGCCTCCTGAGGATGAGTCTCTGTCCACCGACCCTGCTAACTGGCCTTCAGTTCTGACTGAGAGAATTCGGACACAACTGGTTTCCAGGGGACCAAGTCAAGTACCATCTGACTTTGTATTCCCTAGAAACGACAGTGACGGAAGAAGTTTCCACCATCAATACTTCAGGAAGTCATTGGTTAGTGGGGCAAATATAACCAGAAGTTGGTTGGTCTATTCCTTAAAAAACAACAGCCTTTTCTGTTTCTGTTGTACATTATTTTCCAAGAGGAAAATAAATTTAACAAGTTTGGGACTCTCGGACTGGAAGCATGCAAGCTCATTGCTCACATCACATGACAACAGTTCAGAACACCTAAATTCTATGAAAATCTGGAAAGAACTGGCAGTGAGGATGAGAAAGGGGGAGACCATTGACAAGCAGGAGATGGCACTTCTGGAGGCTGAGAAGTTGAGATGGAGAGCGGTGCTGACACGTCTCACTGCTATTGTGCATTCTCTGGCAGTTAGGAATTTGGCACTAAGGGGACATACAGAAAAATTGTTCTCACCATCAAATGGCAATTTTCTGAAAGAAGTTGAACTGATGGCACAATTTGATCCTATAATGCAAGAGCACATTAACCGTGTCCAAAAAGGGACCTCCAGTCACACCAGCTACCTCGGCCACCACATACAAAACGAACTCATTGATTTGTCGAGCAGCAAGACCATTTCAGCAATGGTGAGCGACATCAAACAATCAAAGTTTTTTTCAATAATTCTAGATTGCACTCCAGATATCAGCCACACTGAACAGTTGTCAGTTGTGATTCGGGTTGTGTCACTGGAGGGGAAGCCCCATATAAAGGAACATTTCATGGGGTTTTTGGAGGCAGAGGAGTCCACTGGTCAACATTTGGCATCTCTGATTCTGAAGAGACTGGAGGAGCTAAAAGTTCCTTTCATGGACTGTAGAGGACAATCATACGACAACGGGGCCAACATGAGGGGAAAAAACAAGGGTGTTCAATCCAGGCTCCTAGAAATTAATCACAGAGCTCTGTTTGTTCCATGTGGGGCTCATTCTCTGAATTTGCTTGTGGCCGATGCTGCTAAGGGATCTATTGATGCCACAAGTTACTTTGGCATCTTGCAGAAGCTTTACAACTTGTTTTCAGCCTCCACACAACGATGGGCCATTTTGAAAAAACATGTGAACATCACATTGAAGATGTGGTCTGATACAAGGTGGGAAAGCAAGATCAAGAGTGTGGAGCCCCTGAGATATCAGGCAGCTGCAGTGAGAGATGCACTGATCGAGGTGAGGGACCACACCAAAGACTCTGTAATAAAGGTCGAGGCTCAATCTCTGTCAGAGGAGGTTGGGTCATACCGCTTCGCCATTTGTTCAGTGGTGTGGCATGACCTGTTGTGCCAAATTCAGCATGTGAGCAAGCAGATGCAGTCTCCTAGCATGCACGTTGATGTTGCAGTAAATCTCCTAAAAAAAACAGAGAGAGGTCTCCGCAATTACAGGGCAACAGGTTTTGTGGCTGCACAAATGGCAGCCACAGATATCTGTGAACAAATGAATGTGGAGGCTGTGTTAAAACAAAAACGGCTGAGGTCCACAAAGCGGCACTTCTCCTATGAAGCATCTGATGAGCCCTTGATTGATGATTTGAAGAAGCTGGAGGTGACATTTTTCAATGCAGTGGTTGATGCTGCAACATCAGCCATTCAGGAAAGATTTTCCACGTTGGAAATTGTGGGAGAGAAGTTTGGAGTGCTGACACATTTCCAAAATCTCACATTTGAGGAGCTGACAGAACAATGTGTGAACCTTAGTACTACACTACACTTTAAGGGACAATCTGACTTGGATGGCAGAGAGCTTGCACAGGAGCTGAAGAACTTGCCTGACTTGCCATCAAAGACCATATCCTTGCTTGAACTGCTGACATTTATCCATGAAAGGGAGCTCTCTGAAATATATCCAAATTTGTGGACTGCTCTCAGAATTGGTCTTACTCTTCCAGTCACTGTTGCTGAAGCAGAGAGGAGCTTTTCAAAGCTGAAGCTCATCAAATCCTACCTGAGGTCAACTATGTCACAGGAACGCCTTACCGGTCTGGCCATCATCAGTATAAATCATACAATTGCTGAGCAGATTTCATATGATGATTTAATTCATGACTTTGCATCAAGGAAGGTAAGAAGAGTCAGGCTTTAGATGGCAGTTGTGCTGTGGTGCAATTTATTTTGTTTCTTGTTCAAAGTGTAGCATAATAATTACCTTCTCTTAAGTGTCTTATTCTATTTATGTGATAGAGCATTTGTACAATTTAGAAATTTGATTCTCTAGTTTATTTATGGCAGTTGTGCAATTTAATTTGTATTTTTCCTGTTCATAGTATCATAATTACATTCTCTTAAGTGAGTTATTCTATTTACGTGATGAAAGATTTGTAAAATTCAGAAATTTGAGTCTTTGTTTTGGTTCTGAAGTTCCAACAATTAGTCCAATAAAAAGTTATTTTGTGAAAGAGTTATGTCTGTCCTTTATTTTGGGGGGATTCGAATGTGTGTGTGTTGGCGAACGGGGGGGGGGGGGCGCTGAAGGTGAGGTTCGCCCAGGGCGTCATGTAAGCTAGGACCGCCACTGAGTGACTGCCAAGAGTAGTTACATCGAGTCAACTCATTGTGTAGCTCCATCGTACCACGGCCCTACATCGAAAAAGATCGTCGCGCCCTACATCGAAACATAAGCGAGGCCCAAGAAATAATAAGGTGAGGCAATTCCTTTCTTTACCATTAGGCAGCGCAAATACCGAAGGCAAATAAACAGGTCCTTTGAGGACCTACTTATACATAACTCTCTAACGAAAAAACACAGGGCTTTTGTCGTTAACTCTCCACTGAAATCTGCTGGAAATTTTCAACTGACGAGGGTATCAGGCAATCAACCCATAGCCCTATATAGTTTTTTCAAAGGTTTCCTTGTGATAACATCCAAAATAAATGATATTTGTTGTTGAATCATTGTTCTTTTCTTTCAGTAAGCATGTACCCACTATGGGTAGGTAACTTTAACCTTAGGGCCCCACTTTAAAAATCTCGAATTGGGCCTCGCATTTGCTATGGTCGGCCTTGGCAGAAGGTAATGACAACACTGTCTCTTCGTGGGGAGTGTTAGAAAATCTAGAAGAGGAAGAACCATTGTTGTCCCAAGGCGATATGATGACTAAGTTGAGTGATGCAGCATTGCTTGTATATATTAAGTTAAGGTGTATGTATATCCATCTCATAATTGTAAGGTTAGTGAAAAATTCACTTAATTCAGAGGTACCATTTTTGGACTCTTGTGGTATCATTGTTTGGGCACTCTTATAGCTAGGCTGACCATATTTCCTTGAGACAAAAACGGGACATTGGGATGGCAAAAAAGGGACGGGGGTTATGTAATATTCTGTATTCATGAAAAAGTAAGTACATAAACATATTGAGCTTACAATTATTCTTCAGTGACAGAACCCATACAGAACCCATAAAAAAAAGGTACTGTCCCGTTCAAAACGGTACGTATGGTCAGCCTACTTATAGCATAATTTTTTGGTGAACACTGGCGCGTCCTTTCTACTCGTTTGTTGAATGCGGCACTTACAGGGCATGGTCTTGAAGAGAGCTCTCTTGCAATTCAGTTTGGTTGTTTAGATACAAGATTGTTGCATCGTTCAATGGTGCAGGTTATGTTATTGTTGCAAGGTTTAGAAAGAAGACCATAAATAGTGCCCCTTTTGTTTTTATCTTAATTTTATGCAACTGAGGCCTAAGTTAGGCCCACATCGAGTCAGCAACCCTGAGGTAGGACCTAATAGGACCTCCAAGTCTTTAAGTTTATTTGATCTAGCTTAACTTGGGCTGTAGGTTGAGGTGGCTCCTCGGAGCTTGGCCGTTCAAGGCTCAGCTAGGATTCTGAACCCAATCAAATAAAATAACAGATGTCCCACCTTCCCTGAGATCGCTTCTCCATTTCTTTGATGTCTTAGTGAAACCGTTCTCCTTGTTCTTCGCTGAGTGCTCCGAGATTCTCAGGGAAGAAATCCAAGTGTGAATGTAAGAAATGTAATTTTAAACTCATATTACAACCCAACTCTTTGAACTTATTTAGCATGTTGTTCACAATGTTTTGGTAATTTGAGTTCTTGTTGTCCCCCAAAAATTTGCTGATAACATCCTTAAAAGCAATCCACGCTTCTTTTTCAAGATTGGATGAACAGTTTGAAAGAACAATGAACAAAGTCAGATTTCTAATCTGGGGACCAACGAAAATTCCTTCTTTCAATTTTGCTTTCGAAAGAGTTGGGAATTTACCACACAGATACTTAAAACAATCTCCATCTTTGTTCAAGGCCTTAACAAATTGCTTCATCAAGCCCAATTTTATGTGAAGCGGAGGTAAAAGGACTTTCTTCGTGCTAACCAAACTTTCACGTTGAATGTTTTCAGAACCAGGTGTCAGGTTGACTCTGCGTAGCCATTCCTTTTTTATCCAGTGCTGAGTTCTTGCTCGGCTATCCCATTCACACAAAAAACATGGAAACTTCGTATAACCTGGTTGTTTTTCTTGAGAAAAATATTGGATGAATTCTTTTTCTCGATTTCTGTACCAGTAAAATGACGTCCCGGGAGAAAGTAGGTTCTTTGCACGAAGTCTGGATCCCAAAATCTCTGAAGAATCCTTCGGGAGACACAAATCTCTTACTAAATCATTAAGTTCACTTTGTGTAAACAATTGGGGTTCACCAAATGTTTCGGTTTGAAAACATTCAATATCATCGTTTCCATCGTCATCAGACACCGAATTAGATGAAGTTATATCAAGAGTATTTGGTTTAGTAGGTACAGGTATACCAGGTCCATGAGCAACAGATCTTATAGCAGACTGAAAGTTTGGTTAAGAAATTACGTTTTTATTTTTAGTATTATAGCCTTGCACGTTACATGAACAAAAAAGCAGTCATTGCTGTGATTTCTAGGCTCACGCCAGACCATTGGAATCCCAAAAGGTAAAGAATCCGTTTTACCTTTACTCCACAGTCTAAGTTGTTCAACACAAACACTGCAAACTTTATGTGGAGCCCATGATTTGTTTTGATCCCCAAGTTTCATTCCGAAGTACGCTTAGTATGCAGGGGTGTACCTAAAGTATTTGGCATCCCCGACAAATAATTTTAAAATTTAAACACACAGAAAAATATATCATGTTTGCAAGTAGATTTTTAAACAGTACAGTACCGTCATAAGCAAATTGGAAATAAGAAAATGCAGGACATTAAAAATTCAGTGAACAGGTAATACTGCATTTTATTTTATACAAAAAACACAGGAAATCCAGTCTCAACGCTCAGCCTATTCTTCAAAGGTAAATAGAGAGGATTCACAGTCTCTGCTTTCGAACCTTAATTTCTGCAAATTGATAAATGACCTCATCAAAATTCACCTTCTTTGCATATTCATATTCAATTGAAAGTAAAGCCAGATTTGTCAATCTTGTCTGACTCATGGTCGAGCGAAAGAAAATTTTTATCAATTTCAATTTGGAAAAACTTCTTTCACATGAAGCAATAGACACACAGACAGTCAAAAAGAATCTCAAACACAGTGACAAGCTTGGCAAAGATTCACAAAAAATCCCATTTCGCAATAAACTCCAGAAACTGCAATGCTGTCCATGTCTTTGCCTCTTCAACGCTGATTTTGGCAGCTTCCAAATGCCTCCGAAGTCGTCCAATCTCCACATTGATATCTTCATCAGAGAATTCATCGAAAATCTGAGTCAAATTTGGAATATACTTCTGAAGTTCTTCTTCTGTTGCAACAACCAAAGTGTTTGGCTGAATAACAGCGAAGATTGACAGAATTTGATTCATTGCTTTAGAACGAATCTCCAATTCTTGATGAAAGCGATCAAGACATTCAAACATAGCACTTTTTACTAGTCTTCCTCTGGCAATGTGAGACCAGCATCCTTTGCCATCTCTCCTGGCATCTTTTTCGGAGCTTTACTCTCCCTCTTCTCTCCATAGAAACGTCCATTTCCTCACACTTTGTAGTTGCATAATGAATGGCCCTCTCCACAATTTCATTGCGCTGATCTTCAAGAAACAGTTTTAGGGCTTGGACCTTCACAATGCACTTTTCAAGGCTGATTCCAACTGTTTGCAAATACTTTTGTGAGATTAATTTCTTCCAGGACTTTACACCAGAAAGAAAGGTAACTCAAAAAAGAGAAATCACATACAGCAGACAGCAAAATCTGAGCTGATCCTCTTGTGTCCACATTTTCTTTGGGATCGCAAAGTACTTCAGGGGTTGAGGTCAGCTTTTCAAAATTTGCCTTCACTGGTTTCACAGCGTCATAATGAGCACTTCATCTTGTCTGGGAAAGTCTTTTGACTGTCATATCTACATTCTCCATTTTATTACAACAGAAAAGCTTCAAACAAGTGGTTCTCAAACTTTTCCAACCAGATACCCATTGAGTTATCAGATTATCAACCCAGACAAGCAGAGACAATTAATTATCATTATTAATTATCATTAATTATAATTTACAAACACTTAAACATCACTATGATACCACATTGTCAAAAATTACTGGACACTGGTATAAATACCATGATATTGTTGAAAACACCAGCACTTTATGCTTTATCATAATTATTTAATGAAACATACCTCATATGGAAAACTGATACGTGTGGGTAGTTGGGAGGTAACGAAAATGGTCCACTGAGTAGGTAGGTAGTTAATCTAACAATTATTAAACTCCTTTTATGTCAATAACTGGGTGGATGAAACCAATTGGTTGCTCATCAGAGTTATTCTCCACATTAGTATTTATATACTGTGTGATAGAGCGTGCTCGGTAATAGACATACATTACCGATCAACCAACCGAAAAAAACCAAGAGGATGCTGGTGGAAAAAGCCGCGGGAAGAACGGAAAGAAGCAACGGGTGAACAAGACTCTTATAGAAGGCTCTTATAGAAGATGATGAAATGGAAAATGAAATAATTTACTTTGAAGAGATTATTGATGGCATAATTAAAGCGTGCCACAAAGCAAAAGAGTTTAGCAGCTCAGTACAGTTAGAGACCAGGTCTAATAATGAAACACAACCCTCAACAAACAATGTTTGTCATCAGTTCATTCTAGTCAAGTGTTAAGTGCTGTGGAGAAGTTTAATTATTTGCAGTCCCTCTTGGAAGGGGAGGCAGCAAAGACAATAGCAAGATTAGAATTAACAGAGGCTAATTATAATGTGGCTTGGGATATATTAAAGAAACGGTTTGGTAAGCCAGAGATCTTAATTAAAAGTCACCCCGCGAACTTTTAGCTATCCTCCTGTTAATAACACAGGCCTGCGAATGAGAACTTTGTACACACTAGTATTTATATACTGTGTGATAGAGCGTGCTCGGTAAGCATACACTACCGATCAACCAACGAAAACAAAAAGGACGCTGGTGGAAAAAAAGCTGGGCGAACAGGAGGAACCTGGAAGGAAGAACGGCATGGCGAACGAAGGGGCTTGAAAACAGAAAAATATCTCCACCAGCAAGTACGCTCTCAAAAATTGAGCAAAGAGAAGAGGGACTGTCAAATAACACTCAGTAAGTGATCAGCTGTTTCTAAACCTCAGTTAACATAACATAAACTAGGTCGAGTTAAATTAGGCCTACAGTGTGGTCTAAGACCTAGCATCAGCTCATAGCTTAACAAAGGCTAAGGTAAATTACCCTAATCTAATTTGGTGAGGAATACTACTGTGGACCTCAATTTACTCTGCCCGCTCTGGACCATTTCCGGAATCTCTAGGCTGACCCATACAAGGCTAGGCTTAACCTACTCCACAGTTAGACTAGAGATATTTGGGGTGGATTAATTGGGGACCAATTCATACAGAGCATTTTTCACATTGGTGGCCCGTGCGGGGAATTTACATACTTTAGGCTTAACCTTTACAAAAAATGCAGAATTAGGCTAAATGGTCTAGCCTAAACCTAACCTAATCAAGCCTAAAGTAACAAACTTGCGTAATTAGATCTACAACCTAGGGCCTAACTAGGAAACATTTACATTTAAGGAGTCACATTCTTTTATAAGCTTAGAACTGAGTGCCACGTACAGATTAATCAGAATCAAACTTACTTTTCCTTTCAAGGTTTAGGGTACTTATTGGACTAAATTTTGACCTTAATTAAATACTTGGGGAGCTTTAACTAAATTTAAAACTTGACTGTTTGTCGGATTACTCAATTTATTTGATCTCACATCTCTGATAATTTCTTCTCACCTTATTGTTTCATTACAATTCTTAGTTAAATTATTTTAACTTAAACATGGAAGTACATTTCAATTAACTCACCAACGAGTCCCTTTAAAACATAAATAGTTAACAAAACTCCAAAACAACATTAGTAAACAAGCATTTAAAATACATACAACTCCAAGCATCCAATTCTTCTTTTAAGGAAGAATCACTCAACAGATTTCGTCAACAGGCACATGCATCCCTTGCAATCAGATTGGATTCCTTCAAAACCCCAAACCTTCCAGACCTACCTGTAGGTCATATAACATTTACTCAATCTAACTTTGACTTCATTGGAGTAGTGAATCCAAGTTTTGAAGACAACTGGATTCAGAGGAATAAAAAAAAAATATATATATATATATACACACACACTGTACTCTTTACATGTGCCACAAACACACACCTCCTGTCTGAACGTAATCAAGGATTGCATGGGGTTACTCGGGTTTGTATGGGTTGCTCAAAAGGGTATTATGGCCTACTATGGCCACAGCCCAAACACTGAACCGTGGTCTTATGGCCTACTGTGGCCATAGCCCAAACACTGAACCCTGGTCTTATGGCGTACCTTGGCCATGGGCCAAATAACAAGGGTCTTATGGCGTACCTTGGCCATGGGCCAAATGACAAGGGTCTTATGGCGTACCTTGGCCATGGGCCAAACAATACTGAATGGTCTTATGACCTACCTTGGCCATGGGCCGAACAACACTGAAGGGTCTTTTGGCGTACCTTGGCCATGGGCCAAACAATAAGGGTCTTATGGCGTACCTTGGCCATGGGCCAAACAATAAGGGTCTTTATGGCCTACCTTGGCCATGGGCCAAACAACAAAGATCTTATGGCCTACATTGGTCATGGGTCAAACAACAAAGGTCTTATGGCCTACCTTGCCATGGGCCAAAGAACAGGGGTCTTATGGTCTCCCTTGGCCAGAGACCAAAGAACACAAAACCAGTACAGGATTCAAAGTTCCAAGCCCTCTAGATCTACCTGTGGAGGAGTAACATTTACTCTACTAAAACTACGGTTATTGACGAGTCTGAAGTGATAGGAGGTTTGAATACAGTACAAACTCATTTAACACTAAACGTCTTTAAAAAACATTTTTACTTAGACAGTCTAATAGGTTCAACATCAACAAGATCTGAATTATCTGAGGTCTGTGAAAACTCTCAAAACATCATCAGCAATAGACCACTCACTTATGTGAGTGACAACAATAATGACCCAGAACCATTAACTCCAAATAATTTGATTAGGGTAGAACAAGTTAGTCTCCTGCCGGACTACAATACAGACTCTTCAGAAGACCCAAACTGGACTCAACATGATGAACTCCAGACTAAGTTACACAACTTAACTAGAGTTAAGGTAGGGGACCTTGTTCTAATACAACAATACTGGCCTCTGGCTAGAGTTTTAGAACTCAGACCGGGTGCAGACCGGATAACAAGAGTGGTCAAATTAAGGACTTTAACGGGTGACACAACAAGAGACATTTCTCTTTTGTATCCCCTAGAATCTGGACCCAAAACGATGGACTTTCGAGAGCCCCCTCCACCGACAGTAACAACTGGAGTCACTGCACTTCCAGTAACTATACCCTTGACAGTAGGAGCGGTAACACATCCTACTACAACATTGATAGACACAAGACCTCAGCGACAAACAGCGTTAAAGGCGCGACTAGTCTTACAGCAAAAAATAGACGCTGGGGAATTGTAATTTCATCTTCTGTAATAGCGTGAGGTTAGTGACCCCGCCAAGTTATTAGGTTTCTAAACAACAACAAAGGCACTTACCGATGCTTTGATTTAGATCTTCTTTAGGGCCTAGCATAGATTTCCAGCGTCCTACAAACCGCCTACCTAACTCTCTCACTTTACTAATTTAGAAGCTATAGACATTACCCCTACCCTTATATACTCTTTAACAACTTCCTGCCTACATTCTAACGCTTTAGCAATATCACCAAATTAAACTTAGCACCAACGATTTAGTCAGATATGAATAACCATGCTGCTAGTCCAGCCAAAACAAGCGAACAGACTGCGTTTCGCTGTTTATCCTTTTGTGTTGCCATTCAGCTTTCTTTTAGTGACTTTTCCCTTTAGTGACTTTAGACTATATACATATATACACACACACACACACGTCACCTCACGCCTCCCCTACAAGTTTAGTCTGTCAGAGGGGTGAGAGACCCTAGACGACCTGTGGAGCGGGGTTGATGTAGTAGGAATAGGTGCAACCTGCATAGGCGGGTGAATCGAACCATTTTCCAGAGGATCGGTTCTCTCTTCCAGAAAACTCTGGTCATCCCCGCAATTCACGTTCTCATATCTGGTCCTGATGGCGTTTAAAAGAACGACCATCTTCTAGTTGGCACTTGAAGGAAACAGGGCCCGTTCTCTCCTGCACAGTTGCAGGAACCCATTTTGGTCCAGCCCCATAGTTGCGAATAATAACTGGATCATTAGGTTGCGCTTCTATAACTCTCCTTTTTTTAGTGTCGTGGTACAACTTCTGTTTTTCCTGATGACGTAAAACTCGTTGTTGTAACGTTTCGTTTGGACGTAACAGATCGAAAACTGAACGAATTCCCCGGCCAATCATAAGTTTAGAAGGAGACACCCCCCCATCGTTGTGTGAGGTGTTAGTCGATATTTAAACAAAAATTTATCCAACACCACTTGCATTTCCTTCCCATGAGAATGACGCAAGGCTGATTTGAAAGTACGGACCATGTTTTCCGAGAGACCGTTAGTAGACGGGCGAAAAACACTAGACCGGACATGTCTAATGCCATTTAGGTGGACAAAAGAACGAAATTCCTCACTGGTAAAACAAGTACCATTGTCGGAAACTACAACTACGGGTAAACCCCATCGAGCGAAACTCGAACGGAGTAAGCGAATAGTAACACCCGAAGTCGTGGAAGTGGTTGGAAATATTTCTACCCACTTAGAGTAGGCGTCCACAATAGGGCGGATCGAAAATGAGGTTTTTAAACTTTCTTTTCGAAATTCAAATATGGCTAGTGCGGAAAATATGTGGGTGCTATAGATAATGACTGTGCATAAATATTAGTCCTGCGAAATTATATCTTCAGGTGCCACAAAGCCGTCGAAAAAAGTGAAATATAATGATTTTCTTATATTCTGCATTAGTACAATAACTGAAACTTACTTGTTATTATTATATATTAAGTGTTCCAATTACCAAAATAGTTACTGAATTACGCAGCTCTTAGTTTATTTAGATCAATGTTCTTTTGATTAATGATCTAAATAATCCAGAACTCACCACGAGGAGGTGGCTGCGTGTCGAGCTCCACCCATGCCCTCCCAACCACCCATCCTTGCGCATGTTTTTTTTCTATTAACGTTTTATTTAAACTTTATATTCAGCTTTACTTTCGAATGATGGCATTTTTTTACGTGACTGAAGTGTTGATCTTATGAAGCCATCTCGCGCGTTCAATCCAAATACTTTTGATGATGCTTCAGTCACTAATTTTACCATTCTTTCTACTACTTGTGTATGACAAGGGAATTTCTCGAATGGAGGGGTACTCTTGTTTTCTATGAATTCTTCAATCTCATTTTCTGTCAGGTGTCTTGTCACAGGTGATTCAGTGACAATGCATTTTTGCCAATTAATTAAATCAGTATAATCAGTAGCTTCAAATTGAATAACAGGTACTGTGAAACGCCTCACAACTTTTTCCTTGTTTGTTTGCCTTGCTTTCTTTATTCGCCTCCACGCTAATTCTCTTATGGCGCTGCGGTCATCATGAATCATTGATGCTAGAATATTTTCTGGATTTGCAAAAAATGCATTTCTTTGTATGACAGGGTTTACAATATCCTTTACTTCGTCATTCAGTGTTCTTGTTAGTTCAATAGTTTTGAAAACATGTTTTGAGCCATTGACAAAAGACGTACTTTGCTTAATAGAAAACCACATTGGGATGTAGACCTTCATTATAAAAGAAGCAATGTTCATGAGGTTCTCAGATGGACTTACAGTTGAAACGTATAGACGAAGCAAACGATTTGCTGTAGACTGTAGTCAGCCATCGTGAATGTGCCATTTTGCCTGGACTATGATGAGCAAGATCTGGAGAGCAATATCCCTTTGTTATGGCCTGATGAATATCAATTAGATATTTTTGGTCGGTGCTAAGATCTTCACAGTCTACAGTTGGTTCCTCAGCATCAATCCTTTCAAACTCGACAATAGGAAGACTCTCACAGTTCTCTAATTCCCTGCCAATAGGACCGGTGAATCCGCGGGGGCCAGATGTTTTTCCATCCAGCTTTGCAACTAAATGGCGTAATGGCAATTCATTGGCATGGAGCTGGCACACTAAATGTTGAACTGGCTTCTTCAGCTTCAATTCTATAAGCCTTATAACGCCTCCCTTTTCTCCAGTGTTGACTGCTGCACCATCGCATCCAATGGCAACAAGGTTTTCCAGGTTCTTGTCATTATTTCCAATATACTCAAACATTCCTTTACATATTTCTTCAGCTGATCCAGAATTCACAGAATAATGGCCCAAATAATCTGAACCAGGTTCTCTCACTAAAGTGATATGTTCTTCTGTTACCTTCTTCTGATATACTTTGGACTCTTTTTTTTCTTGGAAGAGTGTAGAATCTTTTCGACCATCAAAATAGATTCCTCTGATTGGGACCTGATTTTGATCTTTCATAATTTCTGATCTCTTCTTTTGTCTTTCTCTTCTGATTTTACTCCTATCCACTACTTCAGATGTATTGTCAATAGAAACTTCTCCAATATCTTGCAATACTGCACTAACAATGAATGCTGCAGCTCGATCTGAAACTGCAGTCCTGTCACAAGCAGTAGCCACTGAAGGTAGATTTGTAGTTTTCCTTTTCTTGAATAATTGTTCTTCAGGTTGTTCGAGCTTTCTCTTCGAGCTAACTGGCTCTGGAAATGTATCGTCTGATATTTCGCCAGATTCACTTTCACTATTTGATGTCGATGATGATAATTCAACATTTGTATCCTGCAATTTCTCCTGTGAAGATTCTTTGGTGAGCCTCACAGCTTCTTTTTGCTTTCTTAGCAACGTAGATGCTTTTTTCTTTGAGAGTGTAATATCTACTCTATCAATAAACAGTTTTCTTTCACTCCTTTGATCTACTGTAAGAGGAACGTCACTTCTTCCTTTGGAACCGTTTTTTCTTTGGGACAAGAACATTGTGTTAGTACTTTGCACTTGCACGCTGCAATGTCAAAAAGTTTCGTGTGTGCTTCTTTTTTGAACATATCAATCTTTGCTTTGTAAGCTTCAGAATTTTTTCTGCTTTGGTATGGCTTCATAATGACACGATACTTTTCGTGGTAGCTTCTGAACATTGTTTCAATTCGCCTGTCTGACAGAATTGGGACGGAAGCACTTTCCCAAATTGTTTTCAATTTATCAACAACTTGTTCTAATATTTGAGATATTGAAGGATCTTTATTAGTATTCTGTTTCAAATCGTTTCTTACAAACAAGTAATATTTAAAAACTCCTTCGTATGTAGGAAGATTCCTGTGCCACAAATCTTCCCCCATACCAAACATGGGGCACTCAGTTGAGGCCCTGGTTGATTTTGCACAAACTCGAGACATTTTGAAAGTATACAAATCTGAAAAAGAAAGAGCTAATATCAATTATACGTTAATTTCAGTTAATAGTACATGGCAAACTTAGGGCAACACAATACAGAAATGCAAAATATATAAGAAATATAGTTTAGACTATCTGAGTAACGCCAACAACAGAACACCCACCTGCTACGAGAGCGACAGCTACACTGAACCGAGGTACTCACGTGACAGCTGAGTGAGCTGACTATAGAAAACTGTTTTTAGAGAATAGAAACTTTTTTTAAAGGTTGACTGAGCTATTTTTATACAAGTGTGAATAAATTCTTGTCTATTGTGCATCGTGGACTCTTCTGTAATTATTGGTTAAAATCTGCTTTTTTCAATTTTTTTCAATATTGAAGGTCATTGTGGCACCTGAAGATATTAATGTTATGATTTTAAATTTATACCAGCTTATTTCCTCACTACTCCACACATTTTCCACACTAGCCAATTTGAAAATTCGAAAAATGAGTTTTTCACTCCGCCCTAGTCCACAATGACTAGGAAATAGGTATTATTTATAGGACCTGCATAGTCAACATGGATCCTATGCCAAAGTATAGTAGGCCATTTCCACGCATGAAGTGGCCTTTCCTTTGGGAGATCTCTGTTCTCTAGGCAGCTTTGACAGGAACGAACCATTGATTCGAGTTCTCCATCTAAACCGGGCCACCAGAAATAAGCTCTCGCCAGCTAGCTCTTTCATTTTTGTTGCACCCATGTATTCAGCGTGAAGTTCCTTCACTAAATTCGACCTGCCTTCATTCGGAATTTTTGTACTGCAGATACTGGAGTGGATTCCAAAAACTTCACCAAGTGAACCCATTCTGTAGGTATAGGTACGCATTCATTTGGATTTTCTAAAGGCAACCTACTTAGAGCATCATCCGTACCTAGAAGTTTGCCTGACCTATGTACTAAGTCAAATTTATAGGCTTGTAGAATCAGCGCCCATCGTTGAATCCTACCTGAGGCCATAACTGGAATATTTTTATTAGGTGAAAATAAACCTAAAAGAGGCTTATGGTCAGTAATTAGTTTGAATTCATGACCTCATAGATAGAAATGAAATCTTTTTACTGCAAATACTAAGGCTAAGGCTTCAAGTTCAAATTGTGCATATCACCTTTCAGTCTCAGTTAGTGTTCTAGAAGCAAAACAGATAGGCCTATCTACACCATCAATGTGGTGAAATAACACTGCCCCCATTCCATAAGAACTGCTATCTGCTGAAACTATGAGAGGAAGTTTAGGATCATAATGCACTAGGAGAGTGGACTTTAGTATTACATCCTTGGAAGCCTCAAATGCTTCCTTTTGGGTTTTCTTCCATCTCCACTGTTCCCCAGATCGATCGTAATAACTTATTTAGGGGTTCAACTTTCAAGGGAAGTCGATGCATTAGGCAAAAATTTCCCATGAAAGTTTAGGAGACCTAAATAAGCTTGTAACTGTGATGTTTTGTGGAGGTGGTGCATTTTTTATTGTTTCTAGTTTATCCACCGTTGGGTGAATGCCTGAGGCATCTATGCGGAACACTGCTTTCTTTAGCTTAAGTCCGGCATCCCGGAGTCTTTTTAGAACTGTGGTTAATCTTGTTAGGTGTTCTTTTTTAGATGAACCTGAAATGAGGACATCATCTAGAAAACAAAGTACCCCCGGAATGTGACCTAGAACTTGGTCCATTGTCCTCTGAAAAATACCCGGAGCCGATGCTATTCCATAGCATATCCTATTGTACTTATATAGGCCTCGGTGCGTATTTATGATAGTTAGCTCTTTAGAATTTTCATCTAAACTTAGTTGAGCATAGGCTTAGGACATATCTAGTTTTGTGAAATATTTACTCCCAGCAAGAGAGCTAAATAATTCATCAGGCTTCGGTATAGGATAGCAATCTAGAAGGACTGCTCTATTTGCTGTTAAACGGTAATCCCCACATAACCGCACAGGTAGTACAGGAACTACCGGGGCAGCCCACTTAGCGTGTGTGACTGGTTCGATAATTTTATCTTTGAGCAGTCTATCAATTTCTAAATCTACCTTGTCCCGCAGTGCATGTGCAATTGAACGAGCCCTACAAAATTTAGGAGTTACATTCGGGTCTACCTCTATACAGACCTGATTGCCTTTTAGTTTGCCTACTTCAGGCCCAAAAACAGAAGAAAAATCCCTTAACAATGAGTCAATGTCAGACGGATACGCGAGTGTATGCACATCTGCCTGACCCTTTGGCAAAATTTTGTCAATAGGCATTTTCAAAGCATCAATCCAATCACGGCATAGTAGAGTAGGTCCTTGCTCATCCACCACTAAAAGAGTTAAAGGATGGGACAAAGTTTTCTTGTTGAGCGTAACTGTGATGGATGCTTCTCCACAAGTAGGTATTTGTATGTCCCCATATTTTTTTAGTATTGTTTTAGATGCATGTAGTTTAGGTGCATTTTTAAAAGTTTTGTCAAAAACTGTTTTGGACATGACAGTTCGGGCAGCACCTGTATCTAGTTCTAGAGGAACTGTAATTCCATTTAGGCCTACCTCTACAATATATGGACCTGTATTATCACCACTTTGCTGCTCATAAAATAGGTACTCCACTCCAATGTTCGAAGTATTTCCCTTTTGAGGATTTACACTAGAAATGTTATAATTAGAATTTTCACTCCTTGTTTTCTTTGAAAAACAAACTTTCGCTATGTGGCCTATTTTACTACAGTTTCGGCAAACTGCTTCTTTAAAAGGACAGTCCTTCTTCCAATGGTGTTTTCCACACCCAGTACATGGCTTGGAAGGCTTTTCCTCCTGTTTCGCGTTTGAATTAGTAGGTTTAGTCGTATTTGCCGCATACCTTTTATTTGTTTGTCTAGCAGGCTCATTAGGTCTGCCAGGCCTAGAAGATTTAAAGATATTTACGTGTTGGGCTTTACTACTGTGACTGCCAAAAGCTCTAGCACCTTTAGCAGCTATTTCTATAGCCTGACTAAAAGTTAGGTCCTGTATAGCTAATAGGGCTCTCTGGGTAGACTCCTCTTTGAGACCCATTACAAACCTATCTCTTAGCATTTCGTCTAATTTGTTCCCAAATTTACAAGTACGGCTATGGGCTTTTATACCTGCAGCAAACTCTGCAATGCTTTCATTCACAGTCTGATGGCCTCGAATAAAATTTGAAACGTTCATAGATGAGAACTACTCGGGGTTTGTAGTGATTGGTACCAATTCACTATAGGTGCAAGTTTCCGGTGCTTTAGGAGCAACTAGGTCCATAACTAAGCCAAACGTTTTAGGGCCTATTACACTGTGTAACACTGATTGTTTATATAGAATTTTTTATGTTTTTATATGCATTTGTGGGCGCTGAGTCCAAATCTGGCCTTGGTTTGTGTGTATCATCAATGGTTTCAGAGATAATCCATTTTTCATGTTTTACCAGTATAATGTTATTATGGGCGCAGCAATATCAGAATAATCAGGAATTGTTGAGAACAATCCGGATGTCCGTTGACAGTTTCTTGCTCTAGAAATTGCCCGAAACTTCCACTGTGCTATATAAAGAAGAGCGCAGAGTCTGAGAAGTCAGTAAGTGTGAGCACACAAAGAAAGCAGGTTGTTTGTCTGATGGTTACCAGCACTGAGGTACTGTGTTTCTGTGCTGACGATTTGAGTGTTATCGATCCTTTTTTATTGCGAACATTATTTCAGTGTTGTGAATACATCTTTTTTCTGGAATCTGTAATCTGTTGCAGATTTAATAACTCTTCTCTCTATATCTGCAGGTTATGATTAATGTAGTACAGTTTGGTAAAGAGAATGGCAACTAGAGCTTGTAAACACTCGCCGGATATATTCTGCTACGTTTGTGGGTATTACATAGGCCCCAAGCAAGTATCGCACAAGATTGTGAAAGGCACCAAGTTCTGGATCGCGTATCAGCTATATTTTGGTATGCCTATGGGTGACCAAGATAAGCCCTGGGCACCCCATGTGATCTGTGGAAGCTGCCGCTCCACACTTGAAGGGTGGCTGCGGGGAGTACGCAAGGCAATGCCCTTTGCGGTACCCAGAATATGGAGGGGACCAAAGAGCCACCACGACGTTTGCTACTACTGCATGGTAGATGTTTCTAAGTACAGGAAAGTTAAAGGAAGGCAGACTCTTCAGTATCCAAGCATAGCGTCGTCCATAGTTCCTGTACCACATGGCGAAGGTCTTCCAATACCACGTCCACCAGAACAGGTATCTATCCATTACTTTACCTTTTGTATTTACAGACTGTGGGTCATTATGTGTCGATTTTTCTTAGTGCTGATGCTCTTCTACATATATAGCTATATTTTGTTTCTTTGCTTTGCAGGTTGAAAATGAGGATGCAGCTAGCTCATCTGAGATGTCGGCTGGTGAGGACAGTCATGATGAAGAATATACAGTAACTTTCAGTACAAACCCTCACTTTCCAAATCAGAGGGAATTGGACGACTTAATTAGAGATTTGGGTCTGACGAAATCAGGGTCTGAGCTTCTGACCTCCAGACTCAAAGAGTGGAATTTGCTTGGAGAAGACTGCAAGAGCACTGTATACCGAAAGCGGCATGAAGAGTTTGCAAGGTTCTACGATGTCAATGGCTCTCTCTGGTTATTGCAGCGAGGTTAATGGTCTATTCACAAATATTGGGTTAACACATATACCCTCAGAGTGGCGCCTGTTTATTGACAGTTCAACTCGGAGTTTAAAAGCTGTTCTACTCCACAATGGGAACAAATATCCATCTATACCAGTTGCACATTCTGTTCAAATGAAAGAGGACTATGAAAATGTCAAACAACTGCTCACTCAAATCAGGTATGAAAAATATAACTGGGACGTGTGTGGTGATTTCAAAATGATTGGTTTCCTGTTAGGTTTAAAGGAGGGTTTACTAAATATTCATGTTTTCTTTGCCTGTGGGATAGCAGGGCTTCAACTGAGCACTATAAAACAGTTCAGTGGCCTCCACGTGAAGGACTGCAACCAGGAAAGTACAATGTACTCAGGGAACCTCTTGTGAAGCCTGACATAGTTCTGCTACCACCTCTCCATATTAAGTTGGGTCTAATTAAGCAGTTTGTAACTGCGTTAGATTTTGGAGGGGAAGTTTTCCAGCAGATTCGGGTCATGTTCCCTAAACTCTCTGAGGCCAAAGTCAAGGCTGGCATCTTTGTAGGATCACAAGTCAAGGTGCTGTTGAATCCAAAGAACCTTGAAGCCAAGATGACTCCGATCGAAAAAGAGGCTTGGTGTGCTTTCCGTGATGTGGTTCGTGGGTTTTTAGGCAATCATAAAGCACCAAATTATAAGGAGTTAGTGTCAAACTTGATTAAGTGCTATGGCAAAATGGGGTGCCGTATGTCTTTAAAATTACACTATCTGCATTCACATCTAGACTTTTTTCGTGATAACCTGGGCGATGTGAGTGAAGAACATGGCGAAAGATTCCATCAAGATATTCAAACGATGGAGAAAAGGTACCAGGGCCATTGGGATGCTTCCATGATGGGAGACTACGTATGGTCGCTGATCAGAAAGGATAAGAATGTTCATACTACGCGGAAGTCGCGTTCTTCAGTGCATTTTTAAGGAACACACACTGCATAACGAGGCTTGTTATTCTCTTATCGGTTCTCCTCATGATATATATTATATCCTTTGCACCATTTTGGGTTTGTCAAACAATTTCGGCTCAATAAACATTAATTTCCAATAGTGTTTTTATTTTCAGAAAATATTTATGTTAGCCTTCTTTATATACTTTGACGTTAGAGGAGAAGACGTTAGAAATTGTGGAAAAACACGTCCCAAAGATACAACAAAGAGGAAAGAGAAGCAGGTTCGAAAGACAAAAGAGGGCATTGTTCCGAAAGAGAAAAAGAGTGACTGCAAAATTAAGTAATTGTAAAGATAACATCAGAAAAATATTAAATGATAAACTGCAAAGTATCGATGTCGTCATAGAGGAACTAATCGAGAAGCATACAGAAAAAGAAGAAAATGACGCTATAGAAGCGATAAAGGCTAACTCAAAGTACTTCTATAATTTCGCAAAAAGAAAGTCGAAAAACTATGCGACTATCGGGCCTTTAAAAAATGAGAATAGTGATTTATCTGATGATCTAACAGAAGTAGCTGAAATATTAAAAGCTCAGTATGAATCATCTTTCAGTATCCCAAATCTGACAAACTGATATGCGATAGAAACGCGTTCTTTGAAGAAGAACCACAAGGGGAAAGTATAACGGATTTCGACTTTACGACGGAGGATATTGCACAAGTCATAGGGAAACTAAAAACACACTCAGCGGCAGGACCGGATAAATGGAATGCCACACTGATCAAAAACTGCAAGAATGCAATCGCTGAGCCCCTATACTGGATATGGAGACGATCATTAAACACGGGAGAAATACCGGGCATCCTGAAGAGCGCGAACATCGTCCCAATATATAAAGGAGGAGATCGATCCGAGGCCAAAAACTATAGGCCAGTGTCGCTTACATCTCATCTCACCAAAATATTTGAAAGAATTGTTAGACAGAAAATCTATGACTTTTTGGAAACTCAGAAAAAATTCAATGATAACCAACACGGTTTCGGTCAGGCAGATCATGCCTGTCACAACTAATGGAACACTACAACAACATTATTGATTCACTTGAAAGTAATGAAAACTATGATGTACTATACACAGACTTTGCTAAAGCGTTCGACAAGTGTGACCATGGAATCATAATACATAAACTGAAATATATGGGAATAACAGGAAAGTAGGGAAATGGATATATAATTTCCTTAGTGAGCGGAGGCAAGTCGTTACAGTACAAGGAGTATCTTCATCAGAATCAGAGGTCCTCAGCTCAGTACCACAAGGAACGGTATTAGCTCCACTACTCTTCATAATCATGCTAACTGACATAGATGAGGACGTTACCAGAGACAGCACAGTAACATCCTTTGCAGATGACACAAAGATCAGTAGAAAAATACGAAAACCAGAAGACATAGGATCTCTACAAACCGACATAAACAAAATTTACAAGTGGACGGAAGACAACAATATGAAGTTTAACACCGAGAAATTTCAGCTATTACGGTACGGAAAAGAGAAGACCTAAAGTCCATGGAATATTATACCCCAAATGGACAGGAAGTCCAGAGAAATTCCAGAGCAAAGATTTAGGGGTTGTAATGACAGATGATGCGAAATTTGAAACACAAAATAAGATAGCAGGAAACAGAGCAAAGAGAATAACGGGTCTGATATTGAGAACTTTTAAACGAAGGGATAGGAATGTAATGATCCCCCTACTGAAAACCCTGATAATACCCAAACTGGAATACTGCTCGGTCCTAACATCCCCATATAAAAAAGAAGACATTAGACAGCTGGAGGGATTCAAAGAAGTTTCACAGCCAAGATCAATGGGTGCAAAGAACTAAATTACTGGGAAGGTTACGAGAACTAAACCTATATTCACTGGAAAGGAGAAGAGAGAGATACACCATTATTTTACACTTGGAAAATAATGGAGAAACTAGTCCTAATCTTACTCTGAATCCCATAACTCCCCAAACAACGGTGGAAGGTAGAAACGGTAGACTGTGTCGTATTCCCAAATTGAAGGCGAGACAGGGAACATCCTTAACCCTGAAAGAAAATAGTTTTGTAGTGAGAGGACCAAAACTATTTAATCAGCTGCCCAAAGACCTAAGAAACACAAAGGGAGTTGTAGTGGAAATCTTCAAAAGAAGACTTGACGCCTGGCTCAGAACAATCCCGATGAGCCGGGCGTACCTGGCTATGTGAGGTGGAGAGCGCAAGAATCCAACTCACTACTTCACCAGGCCAACTCGAGAGGAGGGGCGACACGCTTGACCTTCGCGAAATGAGAAATCATCACGTGGAACCTTTGTAAGGTTGTAAGGTTATGAAAAGTGTAATAACCTTATTGAAAAATTTATTGAAAACTATTTTTATTGAGATTATTTTTATTTAGGTGTAATATTAAGGCTAAGTTTATTTTAAATAGACACAGTAATTATAGAAATAATAATGGCCCATTTAGACACTGTCAACATAGCTACAGACTTTTTCACTGTAGGCTGCAGTGGTTTTAAGGTTAAAATTTGGTCGGCAGCCAGATTACTAACTATGGTCAAGCTAAATTCAAAATTAATTTAAACTTACCAAAAATGAAGTTGCCAGTTGAACGTTACCCTTTCTGTTTCTAACTAATCCATAAGTTTCATTTAGTTTCCAGATTTGAATTTTATTTGTTAAGTTTTAAGTTACTATTTGGCACACTGCTAAGTTATTTATTTATAGGGGCTATTTCCCAGACCTAGGTTTTGCAGTTTAAGTTAGGCTAGGGCTGTATTGCCCTTGAGTTTTTGTTTTTAAAGGTTTAAGATTTAAGGTTTTGAATGTTTTTACTCAAGTTAAGTTAGGGCTATATTGCCTTTAAGTTTTAATAGGGGCTATAACAGCCGTTTAATTATTTAGTTAGGGCAGTTGTAGCCCGGTTCGAGTTTCTTCTAGGTACCTAGTTTTAATCTCTTACCTTAGTTATGTATTTTAATTAAATTACTTACACCTAGTTCTGGTAGGCCACTATTTAGTTAAACAGGGTTTTAGTTTAATTGCAGTGGTTAATATTGAGGTTTAAAGGTTGACTTTAAGTTGCCCGGTTAGTTGGGGAACTACGAGAATTTTTTACGAAAAAACTAGCCCACTTCATTCAGCAGTCAAAATTTTCGAAGATTAACAAAGAGCTCCGTTTTTCTTTGTCTCAGAAACTTTTTTCTTTCTTCTTTTTGTTAATTAGGGAAACCCAACTTCACTAGTTGGTTAGAAACGAGGGTTTTTTTTTATTCTATATTTATTTTGTTTATATTTTATTTGGAAATATATGGTTATTTCTACCACTTTTTTTAACATTCCCCCAAGGGGAAAAAATTTACCAGAATTATATTCTTGGAAATTTTATTTTTTATTTTTATTTTTTTTTTTTTTTGATGATGAATGAAAATGACATGCTCTACAGAAAAGTTCCTTTTAGGTGAAATATGAAAATGAAAGCGTCTTTTCTGTAGAACGTTAGTCCTAAGTTATAGCTATTTACAATTATTTACAATTTTCAATTTGTGGTCTTCACAAAGATCCACTCTGTATTTTCTTTGCAGTTCTTCCCGAAATCTAACTGCAGCTTGTCTTTGTGGTCGGGGTTGAGTAGCGGCAGTAGTAGTGTCAGGATAATCTACAGTTCCTGATTCTGTGGAAGAATTTTCAGTTCTTCCAGGTCAATATTCGGTTTATCAGTTATTTCAGTGGGTATAACCGATATATGTGTCTTCTGGAGAGATGACCATTGGGTGTTTTTACAGTTACATGCCTGATTATGCCATCTTCATCTGGGTGTAATGTTTCAATTACAGCAATCTTCCAGAAGTATTTGGGATTCATAGAATTTTCATCTAAGAGCACAGTTCTCCTACTTTAGGTTCTTTACTTACTGGTTGTTTGTGTTGTTGGTATTCTTTTTCTCTCAAACTACTCAAATATTCATATCGCCATCTTTTTTTGATTTCTTTAGATTGTTTAACTCCCTTATGAAAGTAATCCAGTATTTTCTTTCTTTCTTTGTCCTCTGTTGCTGTCATATAATCAGTCCACCTGATCACCTTCATTAACAGCTTCTTGGGTATCATTAGTGGTTAAAAAGTTGAATTTGGTATTGTCATACCCAAAAAGCAACTTGAAAGGAGTTAGTAGGTCAGAGGAGGGATCTTCATTTGAGTTAACATAAGTGAGTGGTCTTGAATTAATTGTATTCATTATTTCAAGAACAATTGTTTTTAGTTCAGTTAAAGGGATTTTTCTTCCTTTTAGGGAGGTATAGAGGGCTCTTTTGACTAAACCCACCATTCTTTCAGCTATTCCTAAGGTTCTGGGTGAATAGGCTGCTGTAAATTTCCACTGGATACCATGATCAGAGAGGTACTGAGACACAAGAACATTTTGGAACCAATGTTTAAGGTAATCTTCAGATCTTTTGAAGGTGGATTGATTGTCTGAAATCAAAACTTTGGAAGGGAGTAGTTTAAGGACAAATGGTAGAGTTCTCTTAAAAAGGTTTTAGCAGAAAGGTCAGTGCAGATGTGAAGGCTGGTGAATCTGGTGGCGCAGCAAGTGAACAATAATAAGTAGACTTTCATGAATTGGTTATTCTCATCCTGGACAGAAATTGGACCAGCATAGTCAAGGGCAGTTTTTTCAAAGGGTTTTTCATAGCTTAAACGTTCCGTTACTAATGGTCCAGTAGTAGGCACTTCATAAGCCATGGCAAAGTATTTTTGGCAAAACAGACATTGTTTCAGAACCTTTTTAACTACTTGCCTTATTTTAGGGATCCAGAATTCCTGTCTGAGGAAATTGCATGTGGTAGCTAAGGTTGCATGACTGGCTTTTGCATGACATTCAGTTATGATTAACGTTGTTAAATGAGAATTTTCAGGCAGTAGTACAGGATACCTAGCAGAATAGTTAAGGTTGGTTGCATATTTATATCTCCCCATTTTTCTGACTACCCTTCTTTGTCAATGAAGAGGTTTAGATTCTTTTGCAGCTTTGTTAGGTCCTCAACTTTTTCTCCTTTATTTAGTTTGTTGATTATTTCTTTTTCTTTTGAGAAATGTTGTTGCTGGACTAATTTTATCCAGTAATTTGTGGCCTTAGTTTTGTAAGCTGTATGATTTTTCTCCTAAACAGCAATTTGTTCTTCCATTGTTAGGTTATATTTGTGAGTGCGGAAGTACTTTAAGTTTTCTATGAACCGTAGAACATAGGCAGTGATTCTGACCAGTTTTTTCCTGTTAGAGAATTTTTCCATGTTTAACAAGGGAGTTTTTTCATTTATTTCTTTACAAGTTGTTTGAGACACATTTATTGTTGTCTGTAAGATTTCTTGGCGGGTGTTAAAAATTAAGTTGGTTGGCCATTCAATTTCATTTCTCAAAAATGTGGGACCATGTTGGTAAAAGGGAAGAAATTTTTGAAATTTCTTGAAAGATATTGTTCTGGTGAGTAGGTCTGCTGGGTTGTCTTCTCCTGCTACATGTCTGAATTCCAGGTGATGGTTTAAGTTTCTTGTTGCTTCCTGAATGTCTTTCACTCTCTTTTTTACAAAGATGGATTTCATTTTTAGAGATTTTTGAGCAATCCAATTTAAAGCCACCTGTGAGTCTGTCCAAATTATTGTTTTGAAGAACTTTTGGTTTTCTGAGTTTTCTTCTAGGTAGGTTTCTTTAAGGTATTCTAGGACTTTGGTTCCTAGGCAGATTGCCATTAATTCCAAGTTACAAATGGTCCAATTTTTTGATTTGGGGTTGACTCTTGATTTAGCGTAAATTAGTTCGGATTTTCCATTTCCAACTAGATAGCAACTTACTGCATACCCTTCTTGGCTGGCATCACAAAAGATGTGGAGTTGAAGATTTTCCATGAGAGGTTTGGAATTTTCAAAAGCTTGTCTAGGAAAATTCAGAAATTCCACTTTGTTTATTTCTTTGCAAAGTTTTTTCCATTCACCAGCATTTCAGGTTCTAGATATTCATCCCAATCTTTTTTGGTAGATACTACCTTCTGCATGAAGAGTTTTAATTTAAACACTAAGGGTGCAACAAATCCAATTGGATCAAACAATGATTGCACAGAACTTAGTATTTCTCTTTTAGTTTTGGCTTCTGAGTTCAAGTTTACAGTTTTTAGATGGAGTGTATCAGCATTTGTGTTCCAACCATATCCTAATAGTTTTATGTTTTCTTTATCTTCTGAGGAGGCTATGTCATGTTTTTCAAATAGTCCTTGAAGTTCTGAGTGATTGGAGGCCCATTCATATAGCTTCAAATTATAATCAATTAAGGTGTTTACACTATAATTGTAAAGGTCTTTGAGTTCTGAGAGATTGTTGGCATTAATTAAAGCATTGTCCATGTAAAAGCGGTTAGCTAGGTAGTCTGCCACTTGGTTTTGTTGTTCATTAAAAATGTGTTGGAGAGATTGTTGTAGTAAAAATGGACTGCTTTTGTTGCCAAAGGTAACTCTTATATTTATAGCAGATCAGGTTGTCGTCATTTGGAGCCAATTGGGTATCTTTTAACCACAGAATTTTGTGGGCATTGCAGTCAAATTCTGTTTGATATTTAAGTTGTAAATATGCTTTTTGAATGTCTCCAATCATCAAATATTTACCATGCCTTAATTTAATGCACAATTTTGCTAAATGAGGTAGGAGTGAAGGGCAGTCCTCAGTAGCATCATTTACTGTTATTTCTTCTGGTTTGCTTTTACCCGAGGGATCTACTACAATCCTAACTTTAGTTGTTTGTACTCCAGGGCGAACTACTGGAAAATGAGGTAAAAAATTTCCTTCTTGTTTTAAGCTTTCTGTTAGGCTACTTCTTCTATTATTCCTTCCTGGAATTGTTGTTCAAGGATGTCTGAATAAGGTTGCATTAAGTTATCTTTTTTTAATTTTTTGCAAGTGGACTTTAACCTGCTAATAGCATAGTTAAAGTTTGGTGAAATTTTATCTTTTTGGTCATTCCATGGTACCTTAACAGACAATCTTTCATCTTCTATTTTAACTTCCTTTTCGAAGTTTGCAATCAGATCTTTTTCTTTGTTTGAAAATGGTTCATCCCCAGAAATACCCAAGTTTTCTAGTTTGCTAAATTGTGCAATCTGGTGTTCAATTTTTTCTAGATCTTCATTAGAAGTTGTACTAGTAAGTAGAGGGTTGGTAATACAGAAGCTGATCTGATCTCTTATTGGTTCTTTTTCTTTTTCAGGGTAGTAATCTGAAGGGAAACCCAATAAAAGTATTCCATAGGGAGATTTATAACAAGAGGCAGTATGAATCTGATGAGTGCTGAGGGCAAAAAGTTTGTGGGTTGCAGCCCCAAAAATTAACATGAAGTCGGCCACTTCATCAGCTTCAAAGTGATCTGCAAGCTGATAATTTAAGGATTTTAAATAAGTTTGAAGTTTCAGTAATCCCTGAACTTCATATTTAATATTAATATCATCAATTATGATGGCTTCTATTTCTTGGTAGTTTCCAGGGTTTCTAGAATCCTCCAATTTAATTATAGCTACTTCATAATTTGGTTGTTTCTTGTTGGCTATAAATCCTGTTATGGTTATGGATTCATCGTAGTGTTTAGTTGGAAGATTAATTTTTTCACAAGTTCTTGGTAATGTAGCTGGCTTGACTACAATTATCCAAAAGTGCTCTGCATTTAATTGATTTTTCTGAGTTTCTTATTCTCATCTGCATGGAAGGAATTAATGCCACTTCTTGATCAGTTTTTTAAACTTAATAAGTTAGTAACTTGTTTCCCTTGTTTTGAGTTTTCTTTTTGGATAGCTACTTCAGTACTGGTTTTGGTTTTCTTATCTTCCTCTGGTTTTCCTTTTTGTTTGGTACAAAGGAAGGATAAATGGTTAGAAAACCTACAAAATGAACAGGGTTGGAAAGAAATGGGGCATTCTTTGGCTTGGTGTTTAGATGAGGTGCATTTAGTACAATAATTTAATTTAGCAAGTTTTTTCAGTTTATCCCAACTTTCAGGGAAAGAATCACATTTTGAGATTCTGTGTGAGTTTTTCTTACACAATTTGCAGTAAAGTTCTCTCTGGTCAGTATGTTGAGCTCTTCTTGAGGATTGTCTTTGGGTGGAAACTGCCAGAGTAGCTGTAGTTTGGCCAGAATACCATGGTTTTCTGGCTGGTTCTGGAGAGAAGTTTCTTTTTTGTTTAGGTATTAAGGTGGTTAATTCACTTTGACTTAGATCAAAATTAACATTAGCTAAGGTTTTGGTAGCTTCAGCAATGGCTTCTTTAAATTTATCAAAGTGGTCATAGAGTTTAAAACCACAAGTTCTTAAAAATTCCTGAGTTTCTTGACTTAGTTTATTATAATATACATACAAGAGTATATCTTCTAATTCTAATTTTTGAGTTTGCATTAAATTTATGGTAGAGTGCATATCTGCTTGAAAGTCATGAAGTGATTTAAAATCTTTGGTTATTTGGATTTGGTTAAAAGTGATTTTATTATGGAGAATTTAATTTGGCCTGGTGTTGCATAACAGCCCTCCAACTGCTGCCATGCTTCTTCATAAGATGTTTTACTTCTTGCATGCAGTTTATTTGAATGGCAGGGTTTCCACTCAAATGTTGTTTTAGGTAGGCAAATTTCTCTTCTTCAGAAAGACCTATGTTATCATAAATGTTTCTGAATGAGGTCTTAAAGTTTTGAAATTTAGAGGGATTTCCATCAAATGGTAATATTTGAAGCTCAGGAATTTTAGTACTATTCTTGGTTTAGGTTTGGCTTCGGCATTATTTTCTTTTTTAGTTGTTAATGCTTGTATCATTTGATCTATTTCAATTGGTAATAACTTTTTCATCTAGTTTTTCTTGTTTAGCCTCTGAGAAGCCTTCGGAACAAACATACTTACTAAGGATTTCCTCATCTAAATTTTGTAACTTGTCCAGTTGTGAGGACAAAAGCCGAGCATATGAATTTTTTTGTTCCTCAGTCCAATCATCCAATCTCTCTTTGATTGTAGCTAAAAGTTTAGTAGCTGAGGCTCTGATTGCTCCCTCTTTTTACCAATTTACTAGTTTCAAGTGCTTCCACATCACTTCCCAACCATGATGATAGTCTCCATACTTTTTCCTGGAGTGGCTTCAGTTTCATTAGCCATTTTTTAGGTTTAATATTATAAATGATTTATCAATGATATTTATAATTAAATTTTCAGATTATGTAAAAAATTTAATTCACTGGATTTAAAACTATTGTATCAGAAATAAAACAAAAAAGGGTAACTAACTTCTCGACTGCCCACCCGGGGGCGCCATATTGAAAAATTTATTGAAAACTTTATTTTTATTGAGATTATTTTTATTTAGGTGTAATATTAAGGCTAAGTTTATTTTAAATAGACACAGTAATTATAGAAATAATAATGGCCCATTTAGACACTGTCAACATAGCTACAGACTTTTTCACTGTAGGCTGCAGTGGTTTTACGGTTAAAATTTGGTCGGCAGCCAGATTACTAACTATGGTCAAGCTAAATTCAAAATTAATTTAGACTTACCAAAAATGAAGTTGCCAGTTGAACGTTATTTCTTCTGTTTCTAACTAATCCATAAGTTTCATTTAGTTTCCAGATTTGAATTTTATTTGTTAAGTTTTAAGTTACTATTTCACACTGCTAAGTTATTTATTTTAGGGGCTATTTCCCAGACCTAGGTTTTGCAGTTAAGTTAGGCTAGGGCTGTATTGCCCTTAAGTTTTTGTTTTTAAAGGTTTAAGGTTTTGAAGGTTTTACTCAAGTTAAGTTAGGGCTATATTGCCTTTAAGTTTTAATAGGGGCTATAACAGCCATTTAATTATTTAGTTAGGGCAGTTGTAGCCCGGTTCGAGTTTCTTCTAGGTACCTAGTTTTTCTCTTACCTTAGTTATTTTTAATTAATTACTTACACCTAGTTCTGTAGGCCACTATTTAGTTAAACAGGGTTTTAGTTTAATTGCAGTGGTTAATATGAGGTTTAAAGGTTGACTTTAAGTTGCCCGGTTAGTTGGGGAACTACGAGAATTTTTTACGAAAAAACTAGCCCACTTCATCAGCAGTCAAAATTTTCAAGATTAACAAAGAGCTCCGTTTTTCTTTGTCTCAGAAACTTTTTTCTTTCTTCTTTTTGTTAATTAGGGAAACCCAACTTCACTAGTTGGTTAGAAACGAGGGTTTTTTTTTTATTCTATATTTATTTTGTTTATATTTTATTTGGAAATATATGTGGTTATTTCTACCCACCCTTTTTTAACAAACCTATATTTTTGAAACGGTTGATGATAGAGCAAAACCAATATCATTTTGGAATCAGCGCCCCAAAATCATTAAGAAACGACAGAAAAATCACAATAAACAGAAAAATTTTCAAATTTTGTTAACCAGTGTTATACAGTGCCCGCCAAAAGTATCCGATCACCCTGGAAATTTGTATTTTTTACATAAAAAACAATGTTTAAATGTATACCAACCTTATATTAGTATTTTGTCATCTGTCCTTTGGTTTGGATGACTTGTTCTAGACGTTTTGGCATGGATTTAATCAAGTTTTGACAAACTTCCACTGATATTTCCTTGCACCTTACCTTTTTGATGGCTTCTTGTAATTTTTCGACTGAGCCAGTGTCGTGGCATTCAACCTTATTTTTTATTATTAGCCACATATTTTCTATCGGATTGAGATCTGGACTATTACCAGGCCAATCCAAAATATCAAATTTATTGTCAGTAATCCATTTTGTCACTATTTTGGCCCTGTGACATGGTGCACCATCATGCATGTATGTTTTTGTCCTTTGGATTGCCATTGCCATTGGAAGTTTATCCTGTAGCATTGCTAAATACCGTGCACCATTCATAGTTGTGTTCTTCGGAAGAAAATATAGGTTTCCACGCCCATAGTAACCGAAACAACCCCAAACCATCACACTTGGAGGGTGTTTCATTGTCTTTAGGGTGTATTTAGGGTCCATCCTATTTAAGCCAATGGGCCGGCGAACCTTTTTTGGACAACTTCTGAATGTCAAAAATGTCGACTCATCACTAAATAAAACCTTCTTCCAGTCATCAACAGTCCAATGAATATATTTTTTACAAATGCGACACGTTTTTACGCATTTTTTCATTAATGAACGGTTTCTTAGCAGCATGGCGAGATGGTAATCCGAGTTCTTTTTGGAGCCGCTCCTGGATAGTTCGTTCAGAAAACACCAGATAACAAATTATTCATATAAATTTATTTCTTTCGCAGTTATTGTTGGGTTTTTCAATACTAAACGTTTCATAAGTTTGTCTGTCGTGAATTTGTTTTTCTCGGTCTGCCAGATCGTTTTTTTAGGGACTGGCGTGGTTAGGCCGGCATTGTTCTTAGCCCGTGAAACCATAAATTAACGGTACTTTGGGATATGTTTAATTCCTTAGCTATCTGTCTCTGTGATTTCCCACATGTATGCAAAGCAACAATAGCACCTCGACAATCACTCTTAAGTTGTTTTTTAGCACACATTATATATAAATTTTATTTACACCACTTTCTGTAAAAAATAACAAAATATCAATAAATTTACACAAACAGTGAAATCTGACAACTTTGAGACACAGCCACCCCGCAACGAAGGCTACCAGAACACTAATTTGAGAATGCGTTGGATAGCTCTCATATCAGCGAGCAACCTCAAAGTTACCAGATGTCGCTAGAACAAATAAGTGAATTATGTGTCTCTGAATATCAAGGGAAAATATTGTATTTTCTTGAGTGATCGGATACTTTTCGCGGGCACTGTAATGTTATAATGTTATAATGTTACAGACCAACAAAGACCCTAGGATCCACCCATGGTTGGTCTACCTAACTGTGTTCGTAATTGTGTATGTCCTCCGTGGTGGCGGAGGGGACCTACAATTTTACGTGGGTTCCGAACCACAAGAACATAAGAAATTTATGCAAAAACTGCCTGTACATTGGCAACGACGAATTTTTGCATAACTAATTAATTATCAATTTAAAACTAATTAATTATCGATTTAAAACTAATTAATTATCGATTTAAAACTAATTAACTATCGATTTAAAACTAAAGATAGAATCTCTGGCTCCAGAGGATCAAGTCATAATAGACTACTATCCACAAATATGTTACACTCTATATCTATTTATAACCAACATGCAAATATATCAGATCCAAAGAATCCAGTCAATTTCATTACGGTATCCATCAATACTAGTACCTTGCCAATGAAAAATAAGTCACGATCCATATCGATTGCGGACCAAGTCAAAATTTACATATACATTACAATATATATACTTAGGAGGAAAAGTGTAGGTGTGGCTGTAAAGACTGTACAGTAATGTAGAATGTGTGTGCACCATTTTGGGTCTCCCATTTCAAGGTGTTTGTGGGGCAAGTGAAGATCATGAGTTTTTCAATACCTCACAGTACTATGGGGGGCACCGCTCGGCAGAGGAATCTCTTTAAATGGGGTGTGTAAGGACAGAGAGTATCCCCTAACCCAAGATGCTGCCTCCCTATATCCCACAACACTTGTGTTGAGCTGTGGGATCGATCACCACAAAGCCTTACTTTTACTACCTTAAACTATACCCAATCTATCAACATATTTGTCTAATCGATTTTTAAACATGTTTATAGAAGTGCTACTAATTACTTCTACCGGCAAACTATTCCAGCTATTTACTATTCTATGCGTAAAAAAGTTTTTGGCAACTGCTGTCTCGAACCTTCTACTTGTCAACTTACACCCGTTATTTCTAGTCCTATTATATTGAGATATTTCGAAAAAGCTATCTCTATCTACGTTATCGAACCCATTCATAATTTCGAAAACCTGGATTAGATCACCCCTTAGCCTCCTAGTCTCGAGTGTTGTCAATTTTAACTCTTTAAGCCTATCCTCGTACGACTTTGACCTAAGCGACAGAATCATCTTAGTTGCTCGTCTTTGAACTCTTTCGATTTTGTCTATATCTTTGCGCATATACGGATTCCAAAATTGGATCGCGTACTCCAAATGGGGTCTAACTAATGATTTATAAAGAGGAACTATAATATCGCGCGATTTGTACTCAAAATTTCGAGCTATAAAAGGCGAACACTTTGTTCGCCTTATTGACCGCTGCTGTACTTTGTTTCGCTACTTTTAAATCACCAGTGACTATAACTCCTAAATCTTTTTCCTGCTCTACGCTTGTTAAATCTTTCCCTGACATACTATACGCAAAATTACCGTTACGCGAGCCTATATGCAAAATTTTGCACTTATCAACGTTAAATCTCATTTGCCATGTGACTGACCAATCAACGATTTTATTCAGATCTTCCTGGATTTTACCTCTATCTTCGTCATTAATCGCCCTACCACCCAGCTTCGTGTCATCCGCAAACTTTGAAACTGTGCTGACTAGGCCCAATACAGAACCCTGAGGAACGCCACTCGCTACATTAGCCCAACACGACTCCGCTCCATCAACGACCACCCTCTGTTTCCTAACTCGCAACCACTCTTCTAGCCAATTTATTACTACACCCCTGATTCCATGAGCCTTAGTTTTTTCAATGAGTCAAGGTAGGTAGGTACTTTCTTAACATCAGGAATGGAATTTGCCTCGAAAAACAACCTCACCCTAGTGGCATAAGCTTCGAAGTCCTCCCCAGAGTCTTTATAGGGGGCTTATATGGCCAATTACCGACATGCTAGAACAAAACCAATTTAGGCTAAATAACGTGAAGTTGGTTAGATTTGGTTTAAGTTTGATCTAGTTACTCCCCAGTTAGGGCTGAATAGTAAATTGTATTAGAGTTAGGGCCCAGTAGGAATTAGTATTAGAGTGAGGCCAGCGGGACCCAAGCTATAGTACGGTAGTTTACCCACACAAACCAACCAAATCGAACGACCCACCTAGGCTAGGCTACATCCAATTTTCCAAACACCCAAATTGAACTCAATAAGCCAAATTGAACCCAATGAGCCAAATTAAATCCAATGAGCCAAACTAAATCCAATGAGCCAAATTAAATCCCATCCTCGTCGGTCGTCGCCAAATGTAATAGCGTGGGGTTAGTGACCCCGCCAAGTTATTAGATTTCTAAACAACAACAAAGGCACTTACCGGTGCTTTGATTTAGATCTTCTTTAGGGCCTAGATTAAACTTAGCACCATCAATTTAGTCAGATATGAATAACCATGCTGCTAGTCCAGCCAAAACAAACGAACAGACCACGTTCCGCTGTTTATCTTTTTTTTTATTGGGGTTGTTTAACCTCCTTCGCAACATCTAAGGTCATATGACGGAGGGGACCTACAGCTTTACGTGGGATCCGAACCACGGGTCGCTACATAGTCTGGGCGCAGAGGATGGTCTCCCATCCAACTACTACCCAGACCCAATGTCGCTTAACTTCGCTGATCTCCGGGACGCGGTGTTACGACATCGGCCACGACGTAGCCCTATCCTTTTGTGTTGCCATTCAGCTTTCTTTTAGTGACTTTTCCCGTTAGTGACTTTACACTACATATACACACACGTCACTTCAACTTTCATTTTTCCTTTTCTTACGGTAAAGACCATGAACAATTTCATCCAATGGATGTATATTTTCTCTTCTAATTAAATGCTACATCTTCTTGAGAAGGTGAGGATAGTCACTGTTAATCAGATTAACAGGCATTTACAGTCAAATAGTTAGCTAGTCTACACTCAGACATAAAAATTGGTGACAATGACACCAAGATTTTTATCAACCGGGGCCCCCAGTATATGGAAAACTGATACGTGTGGGTAGTCGGGAGGTAAGGAAATGGTCCACTGAGTAGGTATGTTGTTAATCTAACAATTATTAAACTCCTTTTATGTCAATAACTGACTAGATGAAACCAATTGGTTGCTCACCAGAGTTATTCTCCTCACTAGTATTTATATACTGTGTGATGGAGCGTGCTCGATAAGCATACACTACCGACCACCCAACGAAAACAAAAAGGACGCTGGTGGAAAAAAAAGCTGGGCGAACAGGAGAAACCTGGAAGGAAGAACGGCATGGCGAACGAAGGGGCTTGAAAACAGAAAAAGATCTCCACCAGCAAGTACGCTCTCAAAAATTGAGCAAAGAGAAGAGGGACTGTCAAATAACACTCAGTAAGTGATCAGCTGTTTCTAAACTTCAGTTAACATAACATAAACTAGGTCGAGTTAAATTAGGCCTACATTGTGGTCTAAGACCTGGCATCAACTCATAGCTTAACAAAGGCTAAGGTAAATTACCCTAACCTAATTTGGTGAATCCTACTGTGGACCTCAATTTACTCTGCCCGCTCTGGACCATTTCCGGAATTTCTAGGCCGACCCCTACAAGGCTTGGCTTAACCAACTCTACAGTTAGACTAGAGATATTTGGGGTGGGTTAATTGGGGACCAATTCATACAGAGCATTTTTCATAATATGGTGGTAAAGTGGAAATATTGGTTCATAGAATTGGCACATCTTGGAGACTTTGAAATCCCAAGATGGTACTTTGGAGAGTTGAACAATAGTCCAGATAATTTGGAGCTGCACATCTTTTGTGATGCAAGTGAGGAAGTCTGTGCAACTTGTATTTATATAAGAGGCACATTCGAAGAGGAAGTAAGTTGCAGGTTAGTTGCTGCAAAGAGCAGAGTAACATCTTCAAAAAGGCTTTCCATTCCAAAGTTGGAATTGATGGGTCCAGTCATTGCTAGTCGGCTTGCAATTACAGTGCAAAACTCTTTGGGCCTTTATGAAATTCCAAGCTATTATTGGATAGACTCTACTATAGTTTGGCACTGGTTAAGAAGCCAGGCAAGGAAATGGAAACCATTTGTTGCCAATAGGGTGGGAGAAATTCAAGCACACACAGATCCAAAGCAATGGAAGCATTGTCCAGACACTCAAAACCCAGCTGATTTACCAACACGAGGAATTTCAGTGAAAGATTTTGCACAGTTAAGTTTGTGGTGGAATAGGCCAGAGTGGCTAAAACTTGGAAGTGAAAATTGGCCTTCTAATCAGCCTATTGTAGAAGAACGCCAGGCTGAAGAAGAATGGGTGAGTGAGATGATAAAATGCACTGTGAACAGTTGTCAAGTTATGCAGCAGGACCCCATACTGAGGCTTGAGGACATTAGCAGTCTGAAAAGGTTGTTAAAAGTGACAGCATGGGTATATAGATTTACAGACAACATTAAGGGAGAAACAAGAATGGAAGGAATTCTGAACAGTAAGGAGATTTAGCAAGCCTGGCACTACTGTGTAGTATATATGCAGAAGGAAAAACTTGATGAAGAGAGAAAATCGTTCACCAGCAGACCATTACAGGTTCTACCAACACATTCTGCTCTCAAAGGTTTGGATGTGTTTTTGGATCAGGATTTATTGAGATTAGGAGGTAGACTACAGTTTTCTGGGCTTTCAGAGGAGAAAAGACATCCAATTTTGTTACCTTCTGGGAGGCACTTTGTGGAACTTTTGATCCTGGATACGCATCACAAGTTGTTACATGCTGGAGTTAGAGAAGTGATAATAGCGATTAGACAACAGTTTTGGATTCCCAAAATTAGAGAAGTAGTAAAAAGGTCTTTCATAGATGTATGGTTTGCAAGTGTTGGAGTGCAAAGCCTCATCATGAAAAGGTGGCTCCACTTCCAAGAGAACGGTGTATCTATACTGCTCCATTTAATGTAGTGGGAGTAGACTTTGTAGGTCCAGTCTATGTGTATGAGCAAGGGAAGTCCAACAAAGGTTATATATCTTTTCACATGTGCTACCACTAGAGCAATCCATTTGGAGTTGTAAGCAACTTAAGTAGTGATGTATTTCTTTTGGCCTTTAAAAGATTTGTGAACAGAATGGGTTTCCCAAATAAAATCATACAGGGTGTTTCAGGAGGAAAGGTCAATACTTCTGGAGGTGATAGTATCGGTCATTGTGAGAAAAAATGTTCATATGAACGTGCGTCTAATTCTGAATGGTTACGGAGATAGAGCTGTTTGAATCTACAAATACACAACATTGTTAATGTTAATCAAGAAAGAGAAACCAATTACTGTTTCTTACATTTAATGTTTAAACATTGGCATTTTGAATGGTATCAGATAAAGAAATGAGAAATTTGTTACAGTTTACGATACGTTTTCGAAAATCCCACCGTCAACCTCAATGCACTTCGCAACTCGTGTGCGAAGATCGCGTGTTGTTCGTCTGAGTTGATTTTGACGTTCCTTTATGCGGGCAGCAGTATCCAAAATGCGCGCGAGCAATTCGTTTCGTGTATCCACCTTTCTTTTGTAAACTTGACTTTTCATCCACCCCGACAAACAATAATCTAACGGAGAGAGGTCTGGAGACCTTGGTGGCCATTGAATGGGACCACCGCGGCCGATCCATCGACCAGGGAAAGTTTGATTTAGGTATTGCATCACCAGACGGGTAGAATGTGGAGGAGCTCCGTCATGCTGAAAGTACATACCAGCGCATGTAGCCAAAGGAACATCCTCGAATAGTCCTGGCAATTAATTTTGCAGAAATTCTAAGTAACTTTGTCCTGTAAGACGATTCTCTAAAGTAACAAGGCCAATCAGCAGATCATCGATGATACCGCACTACACATTGGCAGAGAAGCGATGTTGAAAATTTGTTTTCACAGTGGCATTTGGATTTTCATCTGACCACCGATGAGAGTTACGAGTGTTGTTGATACCGTCACGGGTGAAAGTAGCTTCATCGGTGAACGGTATTAATCGAAGCAATCGGCGATTAGCATTTACCCAATGACCAAATTCCAGTCGCATGGCAGCGTCTCCTGGTTGAAGGTGTTGTACACGCTGTACATGATATGGATGCAAGCCTTCCTCACGTAATGTTTGCCATACTCTTATGTGTGGTACACCGAGACGTTTAGAAATTCTTCGTGAGCTAGTAGTAGGACTACGCTCTACCAACTGAAGAATGTTTTCCACTTCATCCACATCTTGTTGACCTTCACGTTCAGATGAAACATGAGCGCTGGGAAGTGTACCAATCTCACGCAATGTGTTGAAAATCCTGGTAAACACTCTTCGATCCGGAATTCTGCGGTTCGGAAACCGTCGACGGTATTCTGCAACAGCAACTGTTGCACTTCCATCGCAAAAACCATAGACATACACAATAGCTGCATATTCGGGATGTGTGAAGGTGTGTGGCATTCTTAACACTGCTTCAAACACCAAACAATGTCACTCACAACAGTCAGCTGTCGATTGGCTTATGTTACATGCGTACATTACAGCTTACATGGTTCAAGGTTATAGGGGAGGGAAGGGGGAGGAAGAGCTGTGCGCGCATCAAATTCAAACAGCTCTATCTCCGTAACCATTCAGAATTAGACACATGTTCATATGAACTTTTTTTCTCACAATGACCGATACTATCACCTCCCGAAGTACTGACCTTTTCTCCTGAAACACCCTGTATATGATAATGCAAAAACCTTCAAAAAGGCTGCAAAGGAACTCCAAGAAGTTTGGTCCTTGCTAAAAGAGGAGGGATTCCAATTCTACTTTTCACACCATGGGGTACAGTGGGAGTTTATTGTCGAGAGGGCACCGTGGTTGGGAGGATTTTGGGAAAGGTTAGTGAGAAGTGTAAAGTGTTCATTAAAGAATTTTTTGGCTAATGCTCATTTGAGCAAAGAAGAATTCTGCACTGTTTTGTGTGAAGTAGAAGCAATGGTGAACAGCAAGCCCATCACCTTTGTTTATAACAGTATGCAGAGCCATTGACACCAAATCATTTTCTGTGGTAAACGATTAACATCAAGCCCCAGTTTGCCAGAAGACTTACAGCCTATCTAGAACAGTCAAGAAGAGTTAACCAGAAGGTTCAAGTACCGGGTGTCTCAAAATAGATGGAACCCATTGACATGATAATAATTTATTACTCAGAAAATAAACTCCAAAAAAGATTACATTTCCTGGAAGCTGATATGATAACAATTAAAAACTGAAGATTTGAGGTCTCTAGATCAAAGGATACATTTATTAGAGCACATGTTCCAAATGACCGCCGTTGCGCTGCAGACACACTTGAAGCCGACGAGCGAAGTTGTCAATCACCCTGACACCCTGCACAGAGTGCAAGGGCCTCTGAAGCACCTCGTCTGGGGCTTGTGTGCCCCAGAACACATTGTTCTTGCTATTGACATACCCACTGAGCAAGAAGTGTGCTTCGTCGCTGAACCAAACATCATCAAGAAAGTCAGGATCCTCTTCGATCTTGTTCTCGAACCACCGGCACATCACAACACGTTTTGCCATGTCAGCTGGTGTGAGTTTATGCTTGATCTGGATCCTGTATGGGTACAGCTGAAGATCCTTGATCAAGATTCTTTGCACTGACGCACGTGAAAGACCCAGATCTTGGCAACGTCTTCGGATTGACTTTTTCGGACTCCTTCCGACAGAATCTCTCACCGCATTCACATTGTCAGGAGATCTTGCAGTCACCTTCCTGCCAGATCTGGGTGTTTCTGCTTTCTTGTTGAGATTGTTTACTGATCCTGTGGCTTGAAATTGTGTGCCCAACGATAAATTTGGCTTTTCTGGGGATAATTGTTGAAATTGAACTTCCTGCGAAATTTCGCTTGCACAGTTTTGAATGATTTCGTCTCCAAATAAGTAGTGACGCAAAAATTTTTTTCCTCCTTTCCAAGGCATTTTGATTGATAATTATTAGTTGTTATCGTCTCCTCTCTTCAAATCTGAGAAAATAGAACGAGAACATTAATATTGGCAGAATTATTAGCAGTGACATGGGTTGCATGTATATTGAGACACCCTGTACCTTGAAGAGCTGCAAGATCAGTTATGGAAGAGAGAGCAGATGGAATACTTGCCAGAACTCAATTATTACCCATCAGGCAATGTAAAGGGCTCCAATGCAAATTGTATCAAGGTGAGAGAAGTGGTAATGATTGGAGATGAAAGACCAAGGCAATGCTGGAAGCTTGGCATAATTGAAGAGTTGTTTGTTGGCAAAGACAGTTTAGTTAGGCCTGCACTGGTAAAGACTTCAGGAGAAAAATTAAAGATACCAATACAAAGGCTATGCAAAAAACTTCACTTTTCTCCGTGAAGGTCAAAATATGATAATATTAACCCACTCTAATAGACAGAGTTTATTTCCACAACAGTTTCGATGCCCACTGACATCCTCTTCGGGTGGATACATAATACAAATGCTCTTTAGAAATCGGCAAAAAAACTGTCAAAATGAAGCATTTGGGTTACAGCCTCATGGAGAAGACTTGACTAAACTTGCAGAATGTAATGACAACATTGCCTCTTCGGTGGAAAGTGCTAGAAAATCTAGAAGATACCAAGGCGATGTGATGACTAAGCTGATTGATGCAGCATTACTTGTATATAATGAGTTGAGGTGTGTATATATATATCCATCTCATAATTGTAAGGTTAGTGAAAAATTCACTTAATATAGAGCTAGCATTTTTGGGCTCTTGTGGCATCATTTTTTGGGGGCACTGGCGCGTCCTTTCTACTCGTCTGTTGAATGCGGCATTTACAGGGCGTGATCTTATAGAGAGCTCGCTTGCAATTCAGTTTGGTTGTTTAGATACAAGATTGTTGCATCGTGCAATGGTGCAGGTTTTGTGTTGTTGTTGCAAGGTTTAGAAAGACCATAAATAGTGCCCCTTTTGTTTGTTTTATCTTAATTTTATGCTACTGACGCCTAAAGTAGGCACATATCGAGTCAACAACTCTGAGGTAGGACCTAATAGACCTCTAAATCCGTAAGTTTGTTTTAATCTAGTTTAACTTAGGCTATAAGTTAAAGTAGCCCCTCGGCGCTTGGCTGTTCAAGGCTCAGCTGGGAATCTGAACCAAATCAAAATAAATAAAATAATTTCCACTTAACCCTCCAAAGGCTGACTTAATTTTTTTTCAATTTTTTTATGAAGTATTGTACGTTTTACACTTCAAGGGTGCAGTAGAACCTATTTATGGCAATTTTTGTTTTCCAATTCCAGTAAGTACCTCATAATCAACTGTGACCATATGGTAACGCTAGCCTATTAAGGGAGCAAAATACTTTAGATTTCAAATACTTTTAATTAATGCAAAATTCTTAATTTTAAAGTAATTGAAAGTTCTTTTATGAGATAAACTCTTCATTAAACTAAGAATTAATCATATAAAAAAGATCTTTATATGCTACTTATATAATATGCTTATATGCTCCTTGTAACAAAAGAAAAACATTTTTATAATGCAAAACAAAAAATCAAAACAAGAACGATTTCTGAGTAATAACATTGATTAGCGTGTATGAAAATCGACAAAGCATTCAATACAAAGGCCAACATTGCTTTAGCACACTCCGTACGCACCACTGAAGGGTAGTTCATGCCAGCACAACGCCGTCTTTTTTTGTCTGCCGTTGGAATCACAAAATGATCTTGCCTATCAAATCTGATATTATCTGACACTTGTAAATTTTTAGACATTGCTGGCCTTCCTAAAGCTCTTGGTGGATTCAGGGCCTGGTTAAGGTTAGGGGGGGGGCCCTACGCCAAGGGCTCAAGGGGGCCTCAAGCTCATCATTAACACTATATATAATGTAGCTTGTTGAATATCTGTGATTTTAAAATGCACAATAATTTACAAAATATATATATATACATATATAGTACAAAATGTATGCATGCATGAGACAAAAATGTAAAACGAAATGAAGTACACAAAAATTACGGCATGAGTACATCATACAACTACAGATATTTTACTGGACCAGACACAGTGTACACTAAACATACCGACAATAAATCTGCAAACTGTTGTAGGTCTATTCATAATAATAAAAAAATTGTATTTGTCATTTGCATTAATGCAGTTTCAAATAACGCTTTCCATGTTAAAATTTAACACAGGGTTGTGACGTCATAGTTGCGAAATGGGCATAAGCTTTTCGTTAAGTCGTAAAACAAATACAGTATAGTCAGATTTTGCTGCATTACAAAATAACTGGTAGTCTAATGTCTCAACGAAATGGGTAGTTCCCCTTAGCAGTTGCTGGATTGCTGCAGATGCTTATAGTAGAAACATGGCTATCACAATAAAAAAACAATATACTTTTATACTTAACGCAAATTTGTTTTATTACTTTTTTTCAGTTTCTAAACAATCTTGCATTTACAGATGTTAAAAGATTTTATTTTATTTGTTTTTAAGGTGAGTACGGCGAGCGATAAAACTAGAAGTGGGAGGAGAAATTTAGGGGGGGGGGCCTACATCATGGCGTAACTGCTGTATGCCTTAACCAGGGCCTGGGTGGATTTTTATATCGCGGTAAGTTTGTACAATGTGGCATCGGAATTCAAAATGTGTTCCATCGTTTCCTGCAATTCTCCATAAAATCCAAGCATTGTGGACCGAAGCATCTATAAGCCATGTAAATATTGACCACCACCACTTCTTACCTCTGATTCCAATTCTATGCTTAGCTATGTTTTCATCCATTCTGTCTGTTCCTCCCATATACTTATATTCTCCAATAACATGGGGTCTTGGAACTGGAATGTTCTTTTTTTCTGCTCGTGAGTAACGACGCACATTTCTTATGGGAGTTGTTCCATGCCCATTTGATCCAATTGTAACCGTTGAATTATCAACCCAGCGTACAATTATAATTTTTTCATCTTCACTCTGAGCAGTCTCGAATGATCCTCAATGCCATTTTTTCATGACATTACTTGCAGTGATAGGACAGTCTTCAGGAATACGATTTTCTCGGATTGTTCCAGTACCAGCATAACCGCGTTCTTTCAAATGATTTAGTCCAATACCAGTAAATAAATTGTCAAAATAAAGATGAAAAGGAAACTTCTGAAAATTTTGTGGCAATTCATCAATCATTATGGCTAATGGTGCTGCTGCTTTTCCAAAATTGACTTCGTAAACTGTATTTGGCAAAGGGGATTCTCCTTGATATACTTCAAAGTTAACTAAGTAACCCATACGTGTATTGAGGCACCAGATTTTGTATCCAAATCGAATTGGTTTTCCCCTTATGAACTGCTTGCAACTATGTCGTCCGTAATATGCAACTGCGAAAAATGCTCTGTATGAATTGGTCCACAATTAACCCACCCCTTATATCTCCAGTCTAACTATAGAGTAGATCAAGTCTAGCCTAGAGGAGTCAGCCTAGAGATTCCGGAAATGGTCCAGAGCGGGCAGATAAATTGAGGTCCACAGTAGGATTCCTCACCAAATTAGGTTAGGGCAATCTACCTTCACCTTTGTTAAGCTATGAGTTGATGCTGGGTCTTAGGCCACAATGTAGGCCTAACTTGTCTGACCCAGCTTAATTTAATGTGATTAAATTGCTGGGTTAAAAAACTCAATTAGTCACTTACTGTTAGTTATTGGAGTCTCTGTTCTCCGGTTGTGTAATTGTCGAGAGCGTACTTGCTGGTGGGGATCTTTTTCGTTCTCTATTCTCGTCCCTCCTCCAGTTCCGTCCTTTCGCCCTGTTCCTCGTTTTCGTTCTCCTTTGTTCTCCTCTTCGCGGGGCTTTTTCCACCAGCGTTGTCTTGGTTTTTTCCTCGGTTGGTTGAGCGGTAATGTATCTCCATTACCGAGCACGCTCTTCTCACACAGTATATAAATACTAGTGTGGAGAATAACTCTGGTGAGCAACCAATTGGTTTCATCCACCCAGTTATTGACATAAAAGGAATTTAATAATTGTTAGATTAACTACCTACCTACTCAGTGAACCATTTTCGTTACCTCCCAACTACCCACTCATCAGTTTTCCATATACTGGGGGCCCGGGAGATAAAATTTTGGTGTCATTGTCACCAATTTTTATGTCTGAGTGTAGACTAGCTAACTATTTAACTGTAAATGCCTGTTAATCTGATTAACAGTGCCTATCCTCACCTTCTCATGGAGAAGGTGTAGCATTTAATTAGAAGAGAAAATATACATCCATAGGATGAAACTGTCTATGGTCTTTACCATAAGAAAAGAAAAAATGAAAGTTAGAAGATAAAATTACAATTCCCCAGCATCTATTTTTTTTGTAAAAATAGTCGCGCCTTTAATGCTGTTTGTCGCTGAGGTCTTGTGTCTGTCAATGTTGTAGTAGGATGCGTTACCACTCCTACTGTCAAAGGAATAGTTACTGGAAGTTCAGTGTCTCCAGTTGTTACTGTCAGTGGAGAAGGTTCTCCAAAGTCCATTGTTTTGGGTCCAGACTCTAAAGGGTACAAAAGAGAAATGTCTCTTGTTGTGTCACCGTTGAAGTCCTTAATTTGACCACTCTTGTTACCCCGTCTGCCCCTGGTCTGAGTTCTGAAACTCTAGCCAGAGGCCAGTATTGTCTTGGAGTACTGTCATGTATGAGAACAAGGTCCCCTACCTTAATTGTGTCAGACCAATTCTTCTTAGCCATTTGTTTATGTCTCTCCCTTAGACCCATCAAGTACTCAGTTTTCCACTGTTTAATGAAATGAGCTTTAACTCTAGTTAAATGTTGTAACTTAGTCTGGAGCTCATCATGTCGTTGAGTCCAGTTTGGGTCTTCTGAAGAGTCTATATTGTAGTCCGGCAGGAGACTAACTTGTTCTCCCCGAATCAAATGATTTGGAGTTAATGGTTCCGGGTCATTAATGTTGTCACTCACATAAGTGAGTGGTCTATTGTTAATGATGTTCTCAATCTCAGCCAGGAGAGTGAGCAACCCAAATAAGTGTATCTGTTTTTTGCCAATTGCTTTCTTCAAGCAATTCTTTACTGTTTGTATATTCCTCTCCCAGATAGAACCATACCAAGGAGAGGCAACCGGAATATACTTCCACTTTATGTTTGAATTTTGTGTATATAATTGTGTGATTTCATCGCTTAACAAGTCGTGGATGACTTGTTCACCAGCTTTGAAATATGTAGCATTGTCAGTCCAAACTGTCTTGGGTACTGAATGTCGTGCACAGAATCTCTTAAAGACAGCAACAAAAGATTCTGCTGTAAGGTCCTCCACAACATCCAAATAAACAGCTCGTGAGGCAGCACATGTAAACAGTACAATGTACATTTTTTGTTCAGTGTCACCCACCCCTACAGTCAATGCTCCTGTATAGTCAATGCCTACAGTCTCAAAGGGTCTGTTGAGAGTAACTCTCTCCTCTGGCAAAGCAGAAGGATTTGGTTTCCTATAGGGCCTAGCATGAATACGCCTACATGTGACACACTCACTCAGGACTGTTTTAACAGTGATCCTTCCCTTGGGTATCCAATAAGTTTTCCTTAATGTAGTTAGTGTCTGTGGTACCCCCATATGATATACATCATTGTGTGCTTTTCTGATGATTAATGTTGTCAAATAGCTAAATCTAGGTAAAAGGATTGGATGTTTGCTTTTGTATGACAGTTTTGATTTGTCTAATCTCCCTTTACACCTTAGAAGGCCTTCCTCATCTCTGAACAAGTTTAGATCCACAACTACTGATGGTACAGGTTCTTTTGTTTGTTTCCCATTAGTCAAGAATTCTAACTCTTTATTGTACTCTTTTTGTTGTGCATGGCCTATCCAGTATTTGGTTGCAACTTCTGTATAATTATGATTGTTTTTATTTAGCTGTTTGTTAATTGTAGTTAAACAGTTGTGAGCAAACCTCAAACAGTAGGCTGTAACCCTGACAAGTTTACTGAAATCAGAATACTGTTCATAATTAGTGATTGGTTCAACCTTTCATTTGAAAAGATTAAATTTAATGTCAAGTTAACTTGTTCCACAGGCTATTGGTCTGTATTACAGAGCCACTTAGGTCCCATAAACCAAGTTTTGTTTGACTTCAACAACTTGTAGGATAAACCTTTGGTCAGAAAGTCTGCTGGATTTTGTTTAGTTGGAACATAGTGAAAGTTTACTTGTAGGCTTTCATTAGCTTCAGCTATTTCTTTTAGCCTATTTCTTACAAAGATATTCTTACTATTAATGCTATCATTCCGTATCCAGGCAAGACAAATCTGACTGTCAAGCCAGATGTGGATATGAGTTAAGTACACATCATGGTAAGCATCCTTAAGCAATGAAATGGTTTTAATGGCTAATGTAGCAGCCAATAGTTCCAATTGAGGTATGGTTCGGGTAGGTTTGAGAGGTGCAACTTTCCCTTTTGCATAAATTAGATGACTTTCTGTAGGGCTTACAAGATACGCACAGCACCCATAAGCTTGTGTGCTTGCATCAGCAAACACATGAAGTCTCTGGGGCTTATCCCTAAACCCACAGCACCTTTGAATTTTAATGTTCTGCACTTTTGTTAAATCAGCAGCTAACTTCTTCCAAGATTTTTGATTTTCATTTGTTATTGGATCATCCCACCCAACATTTGTCCTCCAAATTTCTTGGAGGAGAATCTTTGATTTTATTGTTGAAGGCAGGAATAGACCCATGGGATCAAAAATTTTGGAAGCCTCTGATAATATTTGTCTTTTAGTATTTGCTTCCTCATCAAGTTTAAAACCTTTAGTACAGATTGAATCATGACTGTTAGAAGTTGCATCCAAATACCAGTTCATACCTAAAGTTTTAACTCTGTCTGATGGCTCAGTAAGACCATTATTATCCTTTAAAATCTTTTTGTTTAAATCCTCATCATTTGAAATCCACTCTCTAAGTTCAAAGTTACCTTGTTGCATTATGTTTTGAGAGTGTTCATAGACTTCAGATAATTCAGATTTTGTTGTTGTTGAGCCTATTAGATTGTCTACGTAAAAATGTTCCTTAAGGAAGTTCAATGTTAAAGAGTTATTAAACTGGTTTAAATGATGTCTAATTGTCAATGCTAATAGGCTAGGTGAGCAATTGGCTCCAAACAACACAACATTAAATCTATAGGTTATGAACCCTTTATTCAAATCAAATGGATCCTTGAACCATAAGAACCTAAGTTGGTTCTTATCATATTCATTTTTAAGATTTATTCTCAAAAATGCCTTTGAAATGTCACTTTGTACGGCATATTTATCTAACCTGAACCTCAGTAAGATCTTCACAAGGTCAGAAATGAGATTAGGACCCTCAATCAAGCAATCATTCAAACTGTGTTTATCACTGTCTTTGAGGCTACAGTTATATACTATTCTGAGTTTTGTTGTTGGGGCATCTTGTCGGTAAACCCCCCTGTGGGTTAAATAATGACAACCATCTTTTTTAAAAGGGTTATTTGTTACTTCTTCAATGAAGCCTTTCTGTAGCTGTTCTTTGAAGACATCATTATATGATGGAATATTATTATCTTGTTTGAGTTTTTTCATTACTTTATATAAATGTCCTTTAGCTACTTTGAGATTGTCTCTTAAAGTTGGACAATTTATTTTCCAAGGTAACTCAACAAAATAACTATTGTCTTTGCACTGAATGGTGTCTTCAAATCTTTCTACCATTAACTGATCTTCTGAAGTTTGATTTGTGTCATGTATACCCACAGATTCTAGCAACCATAAAGTTTGAATTGCCTCATCCAAAGTTTCATTTGATAATGATGAATTAATGTTCTCAGTTGAGATAATATTATTCAAAGTGTTGCTATTCTTACAGGTGTTATGTAGGACTGAGTTGAGGCACATAGTATTTGTTGGTCATGAACTGTTTTGGTTTAGGTCTAGGTTGTATTTGATAGGTCACCCAAAGGGGCTATCCCTGATGGAGTCTGAATAGCTATACCATTACCTATCTCTACTATGCCCTTATGAATAAGATTAATATAATCTGCCCCTATTAGCATTTCAATGTTAGCTACTGTGTTGTTAGTGATATGTCTATCAGCTATTTTGTAGTGTTTTCCCAAATGATTTATGGTTTGTTCTAGTTTGGGTATAACCAGTTTGTTTTGTCCTACTTTAGAAATAATAACTGCTTCAATTTTCTTTAATTTACTTTCTAAATGTAGTTCCAGGTCAATTGTCTTATAGCTATTTTTGTCCGAGTTATCCTTAACAAAGGATGCAATATTGAGGTTTTGTTCATTCGGGCTTGGTGTCAAACCCAATTTATTAACTACATTTTGTGAAACAAATGTTTGTTGAGAACAACAGTCTATAAGACATCTCACTGGAGTGGTGCTACCCTCACTATTCACTAAGTCCAAAGTAATAGTTGGTAAAAGAATCTCAGTGTTTCTTGTTACGTTGTTTGAACAAACAGAATGTCCCATGAAAGTGGCATTTTCTTGATTACCTTTGTTTGGGGGAGGTATCTTTTGAGTTTGAGTACTATTGTTTGGACACTTTGGTGAATCACACATTGATGAGACATGTCGTAAACTTTTACAAAACTTACACTTGAATCTTAACCTAGATTTACAGTCTTTCTTATAATGTCCCTGGCCAGTACACTTTTTACACTGGTTCAACTGTTCACATCTTTTAGCTCTTTGGTTAAAGTCTGAATATTTGTCACACCCAGTACTACTGTGTTCATTACTTGCACAAAATTTGCAATGTGGTGTGTAAGTTGAGGCAGCAGTTACATTAAAGTTCTGTAATGTAGGTGTTCGTGTATTATAGTTGGTCACATTTGATTCTACAGTATCAAGTTTTGTCTGTTTGGCTGTAGCTAGTTGGTCTCTGGGAACAGTCTTTGGTTTATCCATAGTCTGGGTCTTATGTGTTGGAAAATCTCTCAATTTGTAATTAGTTAGGATATTGGGGAAGTGTTTTATATCTTCCAGATTAGGATAATTTTCTCCCGTCTTTAGAATTAAAATATCTTTAACCCTCAAAGGAAGGCACCTAAGTACTATGCCTTGTATAATCCAAGATGAAGCTTTAATATCTATCTCATTGCTAACCAGTTGTCCTATAATAGCTTCTAATTTTGTATAAAAATTTCCATATCACTATGGTTATCTTTTATGGTGCAAATTCAAAAATTTGTTGAGATAATTCATATACAATCTCATCTTTATTAATGTAATTACGTTTTAAGAGATCAATAGCTACTTCATATGAATTCCCTACGGCTGGTAAATAGGCTATCAGGTTATAGGCTGGGCCTTTAAGGAACTAGTTAAGTAACTAAACTTTTCAACAGTTGAAATATAAGGTTTATTACCGATTAAATTCTCAAATTTGTCAATGAAAGATGGGAATTGTACCGTGTCCCCTTCAAATGTTGGTACTAGCAAAATGGGTAACTGAGCCCTCAATTCTTGTGACTCAGGATTTAGCATGCCACTTAAATTTTGTTGAAGGTTAGCTCTACTTTGATTAAAATCAGAATTAGGTTTTTTTGGTGTTAAGTCAGTCAAACGAGACCGTAGTCTCCTTATTTGCTGTTCAATTGAGATTACCTGATCATCATCATCAGCGTAAAGGTCTATCAATTGTTCTTCAGCCATTTCGGATTCAACTAACTCTGAAATACTCTCATTAATGGCTATTATTTCCTTCTTTTTAGTTTCCAATTTAAGAATTACACTCTCTAAATTTTCCTTACCTGGTTGTGTAATATTGTTAAAAGTGTTCACAGCCTTTGTAACAGCTCCCAACTTTGCCCCCCTTTTCTTTTTTAACTTTTTCAATTCCGCACTGTCCATTAGGGTGGAGCGAAAAATACTTTTTTTCTAGTATGAAGTTCTAATAGTGATTAAAAGTTGCATTTAGTGGACGAAATATGCCTACCAAAATATCAGTTCATTTGTTTAAAATTTTCAGCTGCCACCAGGGGGCTAAAGTTAACACAATTTTGTGTAAAAGGAAAAAAAATGCTTCTATTTTAGGTTTGTCAAACTATTAAACATTTTATCTTAGAATTATCTAATAGTTTGATTAAGATTCTTAAATGATAGCAATTTGTTTTGTAAAAATGCCTTTTCATATGCTTAATATCTTCAGCTGCCACAAGAGAGCTGAACTTAACACAATTTAGAGTAACTGAGTCATGTTGAGACTACACTGAATGTTGTGGGGGAGGGTTTGGGGAGGGTTGTGGGGGAGGGTTTTGGTGTGAAGGAATTTCTTTCTGCGAGTCATTAGAACAGTGTGTTAACACTTGTCTTCTTAGGTAGTAGGCCTAGTCGCTCAGTTGATCGGAGAGTTTTTTAATATGATCGGAATATTATAAAACTTTATTTTAAAGTGATTTATATAGAGATAATATTGATTTTATTATAAAATGCTTGTTATAATGTATTATATAATTTTAGTTTATTTATATAATATATTATATATTTATATAATATATTATATATACTTATAAAATATATTATATATATTAATTATATAATGTTTTGATGTTACAGGATATTTTGTGATTGTGAATTTTTCTTAAAAATATTATGGCATCAAATACTAAATATAAACATTTCACTAGAGAACATATGAAGTGTGCCATATTTGAAGTACCTTGTGAGATGAGTGTATGCAACTACCAACTTATAACTGCATTATGAAAGATTACCTGTTCACAAAACATTTAGTGAAGGAGCAGATGAATAACAAGGAGCCTTCATTTTCTGAAATAGCAGAGGCAGTTTCCAAAAAGGTAGAAAATATTTGGAAGAAGGCCTCTTTGCCAATAGTTTCACATACACGCGTTTTACAGATGATGCGAGTGTACCATGATAAATACAGGTCTTATTAAAGCCATACAAGTCACGCAAGGATCAGCCTAAGTACAAAAATCAGCTTGAAGAATTTGAAAACTCTTCAAAATGCACTTTGTTTGACATCTGCACCTGCAAATGTAAGGAGTTTAGGAGATGCTCATGTGAAAAGAGAAAGAAAGTCCCTCCAAAAGAGCAGGATTTTTTAAATGACCAACGAACACGCAGAATAATGGTGATAGGAAGAATTGACATAGCACACACAAGATGATTACAAGCAAGAGAACATCGAAAGGAAATGGAAAAAGCACGTCTGGAATCCTCACAAACAACTAGTGCTGCTATAACCAATACGTCCAACTTACAAATCGAAACAGAGACAAGTGAACTTCAACAACTAGAAGAGATATCTGAAGATAATGAGGAAGATACAACCTCGACTCAATATGTAATATCAGAACAACAGATGCGTGAGCCACTGCCTTCATTAGCAATTACTTGTGATAGATTTAAAATGTCGGACAGAGCTGGGGCTGCTATTGCTTCTGCAGTACTGGCAGATCTTAAAATTGTTACTCCCGAAGACAAAGGGAATATTATAGACAGAAGTAAGCTAAGACGTGAAAGACAAAAACAGAGAAAGGAACTACAACAGATAGGAGAGCCAAAAACCATGCGGGGATTATACTTTGATGGCAGAAAGGATAAAACAATGATTCAAGTCCAGGAGAGTGATGGCTCTAACCACCAAAGAACCAAACGCGAAGAGCATATCAGCATAATATCTGAACCACACTCTCTGTACTTTGCACATGTGACACCTTCCAGTGGCAAAGCTAAATACATTTGCACAGCGCTAGTGAATTGCTTGAAAGAAAGGAATGTTGATATAGGGAACATCGTTGCAGTTAGCTGTGATTCGACAGTGGTTAACACTGGTAGTATTGGAGGCACAATAAGATTACTGGAAGAAGCCTTTAATAAGCCATTGCAGTGGCTGATATGCCTTTTACACCTTAATGAACTTCCATTGCGACATCTGTTTCATCACTTGGATGGTACCACTACTGGACTAAGAGCATTTTCAGGAGAAATTGACCGAGCACTTTCAGACTGTGAAAAGCTTCCCATAGTTAACTTCAAACCCATTGAAATTCAAGAGGACATGTGTGAAGTTGATGTAGATGACATAAGTACTGACCAGAAATACCTTCTTGAAATTCACAAGGCTATATCAAGTGGAACATTCTCAAAGAGTCTTAGTCATAAGAGTCCAGGCAATATATTACATTCAAGGTGGCTCACCACAGCAAACAGGACTCTGCGGTTATATGCAAGCACAGAGAATCCTTCAGGCAATTTACAAGAATTAGCTACTTTCATTGTTAGGGTATAGCACCAATGTGGTTTCAGATAAAGCGTAAACCATTATGCCAATATGGTGCTAAACATATGTGGCATATGATTGCAAGAAGCCGGTATCTCCGTGAAGAGCTTAGGAGAGTACATGACTCAGTCATTCAGCGAAATGCATATTACGCAAATCAAGAAAACATTCTCATTGCAATGATAGCTGATGAAAGGGAGCATGTGCGTCAGTTGGGATTTAGGCGTATCATAAAAGCAAGGGCATGCATTCAAGAAACAGATGTTATCAGGTATTTTAAGGTGCCAGAAATAAATTTTTATGCCAAAGACTATACAGATCTCATTATGTGGCAAGATTTTCAGATAGCAGAACCACCGATAACCAAAGGAGTTTCTCTTGATGATATTGAATCATGCATCAAACATGGTACTACTCTTCATTCAGAATTATTTCAGTTTCCATGTCATACACAAGCCGTAGAGAGATGCGTCAAGCTCGTTACAGACGCTGCTGGATCAGTCTGCGGACCTACAAACAGAGACGGTTGGATTCGTGCTACATTAGAATCAAGGAAAAAACAGCCAAAATTTGACACAAAAGCAAATTACTAAATAGTCTTCAGCAAGAACCCTTTCTACAGGGAGGTTGGTTGGGGAAAGGGTGGTAACTCCGCTAAGGCACGAAATAACGTTTCTTAACTGTCTCAAGCCAGTATAAAGGAGGAGAGACATCCTAATTTATTACTTCCCTTTTTCAAGTAAATACAGAATCATACTTAATTGTCATTTTTAAGTTAACTTCAGCCCTCTTGTGGCAGCTGAAGATATTAAGCATATGAAAAGGCATTTTTACAAAACGAATTCTTATCATTTAAGAATCTTAATCAAACTATTAGATAATTCTAAGATAAAATTTTATAATAGTTTGATAAACCTAAAATAGAAGCATTTTTTTCCTTTTTACCCAAAATTGTGTTAACTTTAGCCCCCTGGTGGCAGCTGAAAATTTTAAACAAATGAACTCATATTTTGGCAGGTATATATTGTCCACTAAATGCAACTTTTAATCACTATTAGAACTTCATACTAGAAAAAAGGTATTTTTCGCTCCACCCTACTGTCCATGTCTAAGTCAAAATTGTTTAACTGGGGATCGTAATGAAATAGAGGACAAGAAGAAATTACCAGAGAAGAAAGAGCACAGACAAAACAGTCAAGTTTAAATTTGGTTTAATCCCCACCAAGTACTTATGTGTCACTCAGGTCTAAGCTTATGAGAATGAGACTCCTTAAATGTAAATGTTTCCTAGTTAGGCCCTAGGTTGTAGACCTAATTAGGCTTGATTAGGTTAGGCTTAGGCTAGACCATTTAGCCTAATTTTGCAATTTTTGTTAAGTAAGGTTAAGGTTTGTAAATTCCCCACACACGGACCACCAATGCGAAAAATGCTCTGTATGAATTGGTCCACAATTAACCCACCCCTTATATCTCCAGTCTAACTATAGAGTAGATCAAGTCTAGCCTGGAGGGGTCAGCCTAGAGATTTCATGAAATGGTCCAGAGCGGGCAGATAAATTGAGGTCCACAGTAGGATTCCTCACCAAATTAGGTTAGGGCAATCTACCTTCACCTTTGTTAAGCTATGAGTTGATGCTGGGTCTTAGGCCACAATGTAGGCCTAACTTGTCTGACCCAGCTTAATTTAATGTGATTAAATTGCTGGGTTAAAAAACTCAATTAGTCACTTACTGTTAGTTATTGGAGTCTCTGTTCTCCGGTTGTGTAATTGTCGAGAGCGTACTTGCTGGTGGGGATCTTTTTCGTTCTCTATTCTCGTCCCTCCTCCAGTTCCGTCCTTTCGCCCTGTTCCTCGTTTTCGTTCTCCTTTGTTCTCCTCTTCGCGGGGCTTTTTCCACCAGCGTTGTCTTGGTTTTTTCCTCGGTTGGTTGAGCGGTAATGTATCTCCATTACCGAGCACGCTCTTCTCACACAGTATATAAATACTAGTGTGGAGAATAACTCTGGTGAGCAACCAATTGGTTTCATCCACCCAGTTATTGACATAAAAGGAATTTAATAATTGTTAGATTAACTACCTACCTACTCAGTGAACCATTTTCGTTACCTCCCAACTACCCACTCATCAGTTTTCCATACAACCATGCATTCGTCAAAGTCAAGCTGTTGAACTGGTTTGAAGTTGCAAATAAATCGCTCTTTCAGCATGTTAGTAAAGGGCCTAAGCTTCCAAATTTTATCATTGTGATCAGTTTTCGTGTTATCAGCACAATGAATAAATCTCATAATTTGTTTGAAATGATCTCGTCTCATAGAATTGTAAACTAACTAATTTCGGACATCATTTCCATTTTCCCAATAATAGTTTTTGCCAGAAAGTTAATTCTCGCCACTGAGAATAAGAATGGCAAGAAAAACCTTCATTTCTTCTTTTGTTACTTTCGGGTCAGAGCAGTTCATAAATAAGGCATAACGTGTTGTTTCCTGAATTAGAAATTGCGCAACTTCATCATCAAAATAGGTTTCAAACATGTCAACAGAAGACTTACCTCGAAAGCAAGAAAAACCAGGAGATGGGAAGGGGCGACAATCATTTTGAAGATAATTTTTTATCAAATTTCTCACCGACCTTTTACGATTTGATTTACTGGTTGAAAGTGAACTGTCCTCCTCACAGTCATCAGTTCCCATTCGTTCATCATTTTCAAGGATAGCAACTGCTCCAGTTCTAAGTTGCCTACCACCAGTGATGGGCATCGATACATGAAAATCGCTAAAGCGATACCGATACATCGATACATGAAGAACGTCTTAGGCGATACCGATACGCCGATACTTTCTAGATGTCTTAAGCGATACCGATACGCCGATACTTTCTAGATGTCTTAAGCGATACCGATACCGATACATGCATCGCCGGTACATTTTTATAATTATTCATTTAATATGTAGGTATTAGATATTATTGTTTATACTAGTAATTTGTACGCACTGTAAGTAAAATCAACGACATTTTAATGGGTTTTATAGATGTAAATAAAAACAATTGCTTTATTTAATGAAAGTATGTTTTAATTTTGTAGGATACATGATTGACTGAAAATATTACACTAACAATTAAAAGTAATTACTATTACCCTTCAAAAATACCAGCTGGCTAAACATCTGGTCAGACAGTCTATTCCTTTTTAGAGCGTGAATGTGACCAGCCAAACTAAACAACCGTTCTACAGGAGCAGAGGATGGTAGTGGTGTGTTATACTTCAGGAAGACCCGTAGAATTCCTGGGTACTGCCTCAGAGATTGGAGAGAATGACTTCCGTCACCCAGATACTGTAAAACTTCCATCTCAGTGGAATCTTGGGTTGCAGAGACATTAGTGGAAGCAGACTCATAACAGAAGAAATCATCTGCACTTCCGTCAGATGCAGCATCACTTAGTTGTTGCTGGGGGGTCTGCTCGCTGAGGCTCTTAACAGCATTAACCAACATTTCTTGAACCCTCTTTTTGACAATGTTAGTATTAAATTTGCCTTTTATTGTCATCCACTTTAACTTGAACAGAGGATTTGAAGACGATGCCAGTATTGCTGCTTTACACTCATGCGACGCATCAAGGCACAGAAACTTTTCAAACCGCTTAGTGAACCCTACTGTGATTGCATTGAGAAGTGGCTGACAATGATGCAATGCCTCCGAATTCAAACGCTCTAGCTATACGCTCTTTCTATATTATGTTAATTAATCTCAATAACACAAGTACAAACGTGTTTAAACGTTGCGCCGTACTGTGACGTGACCAGTAGAGTAGTACTGTCATTAAATAAATATTTAATAATATTATTATTTATGTATATTCATAAATATAACTCAGTAGTGTCATATTATAACATCTATTTAAATATTTAAAAATTCTTATTAATGTATCGATGTATCGAAGTATCGATTTTTTTCGATACATTTAAGAAAATTGACCTTAGCGATACCGATAAATCGATACTTTTGTCAAGCAGCTAAAGCGATACCGATACCGATATAAAAGTATCGATCGATACATATCGGCGATACATGTATCTAGATACTGCCCATCACTGCCTACTACTAAGATTGTCAATTAGACTACCTTCATCTTCTTCAGCCAAGTCCTCATCTGAATGGACAACTGCTGCTTCAGGAGGCTCAATATGAATTTCCTGCACATTGGTTTCATTTTGTTCAATAAATGTAAGAATTTCTTGCAACTGCATGAACCTAGAGGACAAAAAAAGAAAAGAAAATATATATATATATGTGTGTGTGTGTGTGTGTGTGTGTGTGTGTGTAGAGAGAGTTACAAGGAGTTACAAGGACAAGAGAAAGCCTCAAAGACCTTCCGGTCCACTCTGGGAGGTTCCTGTTATTAATCAAGTTTATTTTTCTTTCAACTATCCTAGCAGTAGTAGAAAACTGAATAGAAAAGTAGAAGTCTCTCTCCCCACCCTCCCTGGCAGAGGCAGGTACGGAAAAAGGTTGAAGAAAATACCTTGTCCCTGGAAAAGCAGCCAAGGAAATTTTACAGGAAAGTGGAGAATATATAAATAGTTCTATATTTAGCATGCTCACAGAGACACCGTGCAAGCGAACTCCTGCAAAGTTATGTTATGTTTTAATCTTAAACTAGGAGAGTATTCAGTACTTTGTCTAGCCTATTTTTAAATACATTTACACTTTGACTGGAAACAACCTCTAAGTGAAGTTGGTTCCAGATATTAACTATTTTATAGGAAAAGAAATTTCCGCAGACGGAGGTCCTAAATGTCTTTAGTTCCAGTTTAAACCCATTATTTCTTGTCGGATTGGCATTAAGTGAGAATAAGTGTCTGTAATCTACCCTGTCTATTCCTTTGAGCATCTTGAAGACTTGAATAAGCTGACCTCGCAACCTCCTCGTCTCTAAGCTAAACAGATTTAGGCGCTAAAATCTCCGTTGGTAGCTTTGCATTCTCATTGAAGGGATCAATTTTGTAGCCCTTGCTTGTACTCTTTCTAACCTTTCTATGTCCTTCCTGAGGGATGGAGACCAAAACTGCGCACAGTATTCCAGTTGAGGTCTGACTAGAAATTATAAAGAGACATTACAGTCTCCTTGTTCCGAAACTGGAACTGTCTTTTAATATAACCTAATAATTTTAAGGCCCTCTTTTCGACTTCTGCACAGTGCTTCGACGGTTTCAGATCGTTGCTGATATAGACTCCTAAGTCTTTCCCTAGATCGGTCTCAGTCAAGTTCCATCCCAAGAGAGAGTAATCGGTCTTCGGGTTTTTATAACCTATGTGCATTACCTTACATTTGTCCAAGTTGAATGGCATCTGCCAAGTAGCAGACCATTCGCCCAACCTGTCAAGATCGTTCTGAAGCGTTCTTACGCCCTCCTCAGTACCTACAACTAAGAGGAAAGAGAGAGAGAGAGAGAGAGAGAGAGAGAGAGAGAGAGAGAGAGAGAGAGAGAGAGAGAGAGAGAGAGAGAGAGAGAGAGTTACAAGGAGTTACAAGGAAAAGAAGTACCTCAAAAGGCCTTGCGGCCCATACCGAGGAGGTACCAATGGCAACGGGTGCCACGGAAAATTTTCTACACACTCAAATAGTGTGCAAGATTTGGTCTAACCTTTTCTTGAACTGATCCACAGAGGAACTGTTCACAACTTCCGAAGGTAACCTGTTCCATGTGTCACAGATCTTATACGTAAAGTAATTCCCACACACACTAGTCCTAAACCGTTTCAAATCCAACTTCCAACCATTGTTGCGAGTTGGGTTATCATTTAAACTAAACATACTTCTAAAATCGACATCGTTGAACCCGCGTAAGAGCTTGAAAACCTCGATCAGTTGACCGCGCAGCCTCCGAGTTTCAAGCGAAAACAAGTTCAGGGCGCGTAACCGTCGATTGTAGCCCATATGCCTAACGGAAGGGATTAACTTTGTGGCCCTCGCCTGCACTCGCTCCAGCCTCTCAATATCTTTCCTGAGGGTGGGCGACCAGAACTGCACAGCATACTCCAGGTGCGGCCGAACAAGGGAATTGTACAGAGAGCACAATCTCCTTGTTCCGAAACTGAAATTGCCTCCTGATATAACCCAATAGTTTCTGGGCTTTCTTTTCCACCTCTACGCACTGTTTCGTAAACTTAAGGTCGCTGCTAATTAGCACACCCAAGTCCTTTTCTAAATCAGTCACCTCGATATTACTCCCAACATCGAGTAGTCCGACTTGGGATTGGCGTAGCCAATGTGCATCACTTTGCATTTACCCAAGTTAAACGGCATTTGCCATTTTTCGGACCACTCTCCTATCCTACCTAGGTCCGCACGCAGTTGCTCGATCGCTTCGGGCGTCCCAACATTGGCCCCAAGCTTGGTGTCATCAGCGAATTTGGCGATCCGACTGACGATGCCACCGTCGATATCATTTATGTAAATGATAAACAACAGTGGCCCCAAAACGGAACCCTGAGGAACCCCACTAGTGACCGAGGCCCAACCCGAACTAGCCCCTTTAATTACAACCCTCTGCCGCCTATTCCTCAGCCAGTTTTCAATCCACCTACCTATTTCCCCACCGATACCCAGCGCGCGTACTTTCGCCATTAGCCGGCGGTGAGGTACCTTATCAAAGGCTTTCTGAAAGTCGAGATAAAGTATATCAATCGCCCTACTCTTATCATACTCACTCAACATGACGTGGAAAAACTCGAGCAAGTTGGTGAGACACGACCTATGCCGTCTAAACCCATGTTGGGAGTCCCCAAGCAGCTTGTACGAATCCAAATGGTCAACGATCCTATCAGCTATTATCCCTTCTAATAATTTACCTACAACTGAAGTGAGACTAATGGGACGATAGTTCCCTGGACTTTCGTGATCCCCTTTCTTAAAGATAGGAGTCACGTTGGCTTCCCTCCAGTCACCAGGCACCTGGCCCATCTCCAACGATTTGTTGAAAACTGTAGCCAGGTGGGGAGCCACATGGTCGCGCACTTCTCGCAACACTCTGGGGAGAAACTGGTCTGGCCCAGGAGCCTTAAACGCGCTCAGTTTGTCTATTCTATCGGCAACGACTGTCGCGGTACATCTAACACTATCCAGGCCAGCAACTTCGTGCCTCACGCCTGGCTTGGGGATGATGCGGGTGTCCTCCCTGGTGAACACTCCCGCAAAGTACTCATTAAGCACATTAGCGATGTCCGCGTCGGAGGTCCGCAGAACGCCGCTTCCGTCCTCTCATGCTTCTAATGGACTTTCTACTATTAACATAACTGAAGAACTCTTTAGGGTTCCCCTTGCAGAGGCTTGCCACCCGTAGTTCTTCGTTACGTTTCGCTAGCCTAACCTTCGCCTTCACTTCCCTACACAGGCGGACATACGCTTCAGTGTTCTCGTGGGAACGATTGGCCTTCGCCCTCCTATACGCTACTTTCCTATTTCGGATAGCCGAAGCGATGTCACGATTGAACCACTTAGGCTGCGTTGAGGCAGGGGTGACCGGTTTTGAGGGTATGGCAGCAGACTGCAGCACCATAAACTCGTCCCGGAATGCACTCCACAATCCCTCAACATCGGCGCCAACCTCTAACCCCATCTCTCCTACGCTATCCCTGAGGCTAACAAAGTTCGCCCGCCGGAGATCGAGCTTACTGCCTCTCGAGTTACTACGCTTCACCCGAGGGACGCACACGCGGAACCTAATAAGACCGTGATCACTCCCGCCCAATGATTCGTCAACGGTGAGGCCAGTGACGAGGTTGTCTTCGGTCGTGAATACTAAGTCTAGAACGCTTTCGCCTCGTGTAGGCTCGTTGACCCACCGAGTGAGGAAGTTCTCATCAGCAAAGTCAACTAGCCTCCTCCCTTCAGCATCGGCAGTCCTGTTTTCCCACTTTATGTCGCGACAGTTGAAGTCTTCTAAAACTACGCACACCCTATCCCCTAGCAGGCTACTGAGTTCGGTGTACAGGGCTGTATCCTCCTCGAGGAGGAGATGCGGAGGTCTGTACACCAAGATTAACCTATAGTTCGTCCCTCCCACGTTCACATCGACGCCAAGCAGCTCCCGTTCCGACCGGAACTGGCAGTCAACCGGACTCAACGTGGCCCTGACGTATATTAGTACCCCACCCCCCTCCCCACGGGTGCGGTCTTTGCGAAACATTCTATACCCGGGAATTTCGAACTCCCCAACGTAGTCCCTACGATCAGTATGAATCCAGGACTCAGTGATAGCAACGATATCCTGGTATTCTGATGCTAAGAGCGCCCGTAGCTCGCCAAACTTGTTCCTGATCGACCTAGCATTAAAAAGCATTGCACAGAGGGAGCCTCCCCTATTCTGACCGCCCCCTAGCACGACCCGTTTCCCGAACAGCCAGGGCTGTCGGGAGTTGAAGAGCCCCTCACTAACGAGGGGACAATCTCCGCAGGAGCCTGAGCCCCTTCCAACGTGGAAGGAGTGTCACCCACCTGTACCTGGACGCACCCTTCAATTGAAGGTACGTCCGCCACCGGCTCATCATCATCCCTCCCCGGTGGGGGCCCATCATCTCTCCCCGGACTCGACCTCACCATACGGTATAGGTGCCGGTCAAGCAGCGTGCCTAGCACACCTTTACCCCTGACATTGAGGTGGACACCATCCCTCTGATACAGGTCCCACCTACCCAAAAACGCGTCGAACGGGTCAACAAACCTCACGCCCAGTGGGACGCACAAGTCTTGCACCCTCTCGTTGATGCCAATGACCTTACTGAGCGCGTGGTCACTGGCATTCATCCGCGGTAAAATACCCATCAACATTCCCCTGTCTGTCTTAAGTTTCAGATCATCCGCAGGAGACATGATCTCGGTGATGATCCCTTCCGTTGAACCTACCCTACCGCCTTTGAGGAACAAGTCGTTGCCACCAGCATGGACAACGATCGCAGTCCTCCGACTAGCCACGCGCACCTTATCTAATTCCTTCCTTATGTGCGCCGTTCCCCGACCGGGTAAGCACCTTACCTTCCTCCACCCTTTTTCTTTATCGGCCCCTTCCCACCCTTCTCTATCGGCCCCTTCTTTGCGCCCTCCACCTTACGCCGCGGTTCCATGCATTCCACGTGGGTCGCTGGCGATTCCTGACACTGATTTAGAACCCTGGCCCCCGGTTTCACCTCTACCCTTTCTCCGTGGTCCCGAGCTCTGTCCATTCCATCGCTGGACCCCCTTTCCACGGCAGCTATCGTATCCTGAATGAGCTCCGGGTTGGAGGGCGGCGCAGCCTCGTCAGTGACCGCCGCACCGCCAACAGCCGATATGGACGACTCGAGCCGCCGGACCCTCTCCTCCAGCTTCAAGTAAAACTGCATGTGTTCGCAAAAGCGGCACACGCTGGAGTGGTTGATCTTCTCGAAGCAAGCTTCTTTGAAATTCGTCACCCACTGGTTCACTTCACACCTCGCACATTCAGCCTTCAATTTCTGCGGTCCAGTCATTGTAACTTTTTTTCTTTTTTCGAATTCTGAATAAGATGAAGCGTTCTAGCAATGAAAACTATCAAAAACGTTCTGACCAGTATATAAAAGGGGGGGGGGTGAATTCTTCCCGCGCGTAGACGCATCCACCTATTTGCAAGTGACGTTCATCCCTTCCAGAAGACTACACCTCTCGCTGCTGCCGCACCGACCAAAGGTCTCCCCAGGGCCGGACAGTCCCAAACGTGTCGCAGCTACCAACTGACAAACACTCGCGACGCAGGCGTCACGGATTTTCCGCCAGGAGCGACAGCGAGATGCAGCCCCTTACTAAGTCTTACTAGTCACTCACAAGCGGCCAGACTCTTAGAATCAAGTGTTCAAGGGATATCCCACCAGACCCAGAGGCTACGCCCGAGACTTTACGCTGGCCTGGCAGCCAGCTGGGCAGTAAAGCTCTCTCACCTCAGAGCAGTACAGCCAAGCACCATCAATTGGTCACCAAAGAACGGTCGCAGGGGGCTGGTCAGGCCATTACGCGTTAGGAATGGGCTTAACGGGGCACTAGCCACACTCCATTCATCGCGCCCCTACGCCTGGGACCCCTCCATCCAGTCTCTCACAACCTACGAGCGTTAAATGGTGTTATTTATAGAGGTTCCAAAGCCTCTCTTCCCACGCATGAGGTAGCAGTAGGGTCCTAATAGTAAAAGAAGAGAAAAAGACTTAATATTAAAAGTTTTTTTTTTTTTTTTTTTGCAGTCAGAGGAGAACAACCTTAACGTAAGCTAAAAGGACAGAGTAGGGATGGGATGGGGTCCTAGTAACCCACGGGACGGGATTGTGCAAAATACTTCACCCGCCGTCCCGAAAGAGAGAGAACCTAAAGGAACTGGCAGCCAGTTCCTCTAGAATCCCACGACTCGGGACAGGAGGGCTGTCACACCCCAAGTATAAAGTTTACTACATCCAAAAGAAATGTGCATAACCTTTATACCCCCTGCGGAGAGAGAGAGAGAGAGAGAGAGAGAGAGAGAGAGAGAGAGAGAGAGAATATTGGTTTTGTCATTTTTCTCTGAGGGTAGAGAATATGAATTTTATATACAGGGTGTCCCAGGAGGAAATGTCAAGAATGCACCATTTGACTCTTTGGTTATTTCTAAGTAGAAAGTATTATATCGACATGTGCCTGATTCCCAACCGTTACCGAGATACAGGCCTCTACATTTGGGTTATACAGGATGCGTTCATAAACCTCAGAAATGAACTTCCGCGTTTTCCTTGGCAAGACTCGATGGATCGGAGACTCGCCGCGTGCATTGAAGAAGGAGGGGGTCACTTTGAAACCATTCTGCAATAATTGCAATAGTGTATTGTATGTTTGTACTTTTTGTAAACCACAAGTGTCATTAAATAGTATCTAAGATTGCCTTTTTATTATGTTTTAATTCCCCAAATGTAGAGGCCTGTATCTCGGTAACGGTTGGGAATCAGACCCATATCGATATAATACTTTCTACTTAGAAATACCCAGAGTGAAATGGTGCATTCTTGACATTTCCTCCTGGGACACCCTGTACATACTATAACGGGTGTGCCATAAAAAAAAGGGGTACATTTTAAAAAGGCTATAAAATCAACATTTGTTATTAAATTTAAATAAAACTTCTACACAATAAAATATATGTATTTATCTATTTGCAAACAAGTTTTCAGACTAAAATATCAAATAACTCAAATTCTATCAACATTTAACGAAAGAGTATGATTTTTCTACTTAACATCCAAAAATTATTAAACCTTTTTAATATTTTTTATAAAAATATTTTTTAACGTAACATTTACCTGAAATTATTAAAAAAATTGTTCGAAACGCTTTCCTTCCATTTCAATAACTTTTTTTATTCTTGGCCGGAATATGGGAGAACTTAGCAGAGCGAGTCTACAGGACTAGGATAAAAGATGTCGCTCATTTACGCGAGATCATCATTCAAAAATGGGAAGAGCTTCCACAGGAACAAGTAAATCGAGCCATAGATGAATTCCGGCCAAGAATTAAAAAAGTTATTGAAATGGAAGGAAAGCATTTCGAACAATTTTTTTTAATAATTTCAGGTAAATTTTATGTTAAAAATTATTTTTATAAAAAATATTAAAAAGGTTTAATTTTTGCATGTTAAGTAGAAAAATCATGCTCTTTCGTTAAATGTTGATAGAATTTGAATTATTTGATATTTTAGTCTGAAAACTTGTTTGCATATAGATAAATACATATGTTTTATTGTGTAGAAGTTTTATTAAAATTAAATGAAAAATGTTGATTTTACAGCCTTTTTATGGCACATCCGTTATATATGTGTGTATGTGTGTGTGTGCATTTTTTTCAATATGGGCAATGAATAAAAAGAAAACCTCGTCTTTATGGCTACAATTATATTAACTGACTACATGAAGGACTAGCGTTACCATTTGGTAACATTGACCATTTACTTTACATAAATCTTATATTATGATTTATTTTGTCAATAAAAACTGAGTGGAATCAGTGGCATCAAAGGCATTTAGTCTCATCAATTCCCGGCCTCTTACTCAGTCTTCAATCTCTCTCTCTTTATTACCGCTATTATGACGGACACTGCTCTTCTGCTCTCTCCAACTGCATGCCTTCTCCTTTAAGGAGAGCACGCAGTGCCAGACTTTTGACACTTTACTCCTTTTCTGTCCAACTCTCTAACGCAAGGGTTAATCGGTATTTTCTGTTTCATCTACTTAACCGGTCAATTCTGGAACAATCTTCCTCAATCCCTCCTTCCCCCTGCCTATGACCTCCAATCTTTTAAACAGTGCCCAAGCATCTCGAAAACTCTGGACTTTGATTTTGGCTCTCTTCGTCTATAGGGAGGGGGAGAGCGTTTTGCGGCGTTGCCCTTGGCCCCTCCCTGCATAAAAAAAAATTATAGATTTTGGTTTATTAACATTCGAATCAAACGCTGAAACTGAAAGAATTATTATGCATCACTAACAACTATGATTAGTAGGGTGGAGTGTATTTTCATGAAACTCAATATTTCAAAAATCAGGGGTGCTAGATAGTTGTCAAATGTCTAAAAATCAACATTGGTAGTGGTTTTGGGTGGTTGCAAGTGATACTGCATCAGCAACCACACCCTATATGTACCACATCCATACGCAACTGTAAAAAGCCTTGTATTTTGCCTATTTTGGGTTCTATAATAGGTAGAAACACAATCTAAAAACTGTTTCTTATGATTTTTTTTTATGCTGAGATTGATAAAATTATTTCCAAAAGTGTAAAACAGAGTTTTAACACATTTTCATGAAAAAGTAATGTATATTGACCATATATTACAAATTTACACTATAAAATTTCATCAAATAAATGTAGAATCTAAATAAATTCTTGCTTTGTATTAAACTTTTTTATCAGTTTACGGGATTTTATACACTGCCGGATCATGCCATCTCTTCTATTGAACCCAATGACAGCTGCAGATGCCCCAGTCACAAGCTTGATATGGCGTTCTACCACTTGATTGTGGCATGGCTGTTTGAACTTCAAAGGAATTTTTCTAATGTTCGCAAGTTCAGTTGATGTAAGATGGCTAACTATTGGAGGCTCCGCTATCAAGTTATCAAGGTTACTCATCTTGTCATACGATTTAGCATTTTCATTGATTATAGGCACCTTAAATTTCGTGACAGTGCGGTCTCTTGTATAACTCAAACTGTCATAATCATCATCATTCACATCATTCTCAACTTCCAAATCTCCGCCGGTGAAATCCATTTTGACTCTGATGTCCTGGGTTGTTTTCTCTACTTCACCCCTCAGTGCCAGGATCTTATTTACTGCAGTGTTTCTTCTCTCCCTGTCCTCATCACCAAGCATTGATATTATAATGTTTTCGGGGTGAGCAAAAAAAGCATTCCTTCTTAGGGTTTTTAGGGCAATGTCTTTTACTTTCTTATTAGGAAACTTGGAGATTCTGCTCAGCATTGAAAAGAAGTTTCTTGAACCATCGGTCACTGAGTGATTCTTCTTGATTTCAAATCAGCTGGGGAAATACACTTTTAAACAGAACTCAGCAACAGTTATCAATACTGAACTCGGCTTTTTCTGTGAAACATAGAATCCGAGTATTCTACAACCTAATGTCAGCCATCTTGAGTGATTTAATGGCCCAACTTCTAAAAGCTCAAGGTCCTTTTCAATAGTCCCTAGCACGACTGCCATGCATATTCTATAAGCATAGTATTGGTCACGACTGAGATCATCAATTACATCATTGGGCAATATAGCGAAATTCTAATTTCTGATTGGCTTAAATATGACAACATTCCATTCAGAAACCATACCACCTAGCTGTTTTCCTATTGGCCCTGAAAAACTATCAGGGCTCTTCGTAGTCCCATCGAGCTCCATGAAAACATGACGAAGAGGTAGCTCGTTACAATGTAAGAGGCATATGATCCTTTGCAGTGGTCTTCCAATAAACTCTTCAAAGACTCTGATCGCCCCTGAATTATGTCCAGTCATCACTGCAGTTCCATCTGACCCCATGACTTGCAGGTTGTTTTCCAGATCAGTGTCCTTCACTGCTTCGTAGAGACTTAGTGCAATTGATACACCGTTCCCATTCTCTGGGGTAACATGTGTCAGATAATGTCCTCCTGAAAACTTTTAAACAAAATTTTAAGGAAATAATAAATGTATTTGAGATCAGAAGATTACAGGTATGACCAATGAACATATATAACTATCGCATAGTTCTTACTCCTTAATGTTACTAAGACCAAATTTATGCTATCCACTAAAAATTTAAAACATACCATACAGAAAACAGTGGCTTACCCGGTTCTCCGACTATAACATAGTGCTCTTCTACTTTGGTTTGTGATAATGTCGCCCCTCTAACTCTGTAATTGTCACAGTACATCTGTCGGCCATCAACATAAATGCTGTCCACTAAACCAAAGAATACTTCTTCCTCAGCTCTGATCTGTTCACGGTACTTACACCGTTGCCTTCATAGTTTACTACTGTATTAATGAAAATTGTTTACAAATTTATAAGGCTGGAGGTAGCACTGATAAACAGGAATATGTACAACAGGAAACAATGAACAGTGATGGGCTAAATACATTGACTTTTATGCCTGAGCCCAACATATTTGAAATTTATTTTTCCATGTTACAATGTATAATATGTATAATTAAATAAAATTACTTTACTTCTTATTAGTAGTAGTAATTGTAATTTTGTTGAAAAAGCTTAGGAAACGTGAATGAAAATGTAATCATGATAATTTTGAAATCTTACCTGTCAATGACGTTAGTGTTGTCATCATCAGTGATAATGCCAAAATCTTTTAAAACGGCTGACGCTACCGCTGCACCTGCTCTGTCGGAAATTGAATACCTGCAAGATTGTATTTTGAAGTTGAGAAAAATGCTATCCATTTTAAGTCTACCGAAATGACATGGCACATACAACTAAGTACAGTTATTAAAGAACAATCACAATTCACAAGTGCTAATTTACCTATCAACAGCTCTGCACAGGTTCTCCAGATCTTGGTAATTACAATGAGAGGAACCAGCAGGCTGTGGATCATCTCGAGAGTCTTCTGATGGAGTTTCGCTAGAGCTACCAGTGATCCAGTAGTGTCTGGACTGTCTGGTTGAGGTTGTGATGCACTTGCCTCTTCTCTCCGGCTTCGTTCACTGAACAATTAGTATGACTAGATGACTAGATTTACTATGCCAATATACATATACATATATACACACACACACACACACACACATATATATATATATATATATGAAAATCATTTCACGAAAGTAACACGTGAAAAATATTTATGATGAATAAAACCACGAAGGAAAGGAAACACAGAATGGTGCTCAAGCGCTTTCGTCTAATGACATCCTCAGGAACACTGAAGTACATAAAGAATTACAGCCTATATATACATTACAGAAAAAAAATATAATTATATATACTGTATATATATATATATATATATATATATATATATATGTATATGAAAAGAAGGATCAACACAACGGCAAACATTTTCATTTATTTGTACTTCAGACGTTTCGACAAATCTTTTGTCATCATCAGTGAGTTAAGTCTTAAAACCTTAAAACAAAATTGAAAAGTGAAAATTACATCAATACAATATTAAAACCATTAAAATTAAAACCTTAAAGCAAAATGAAAATTGCATCAATACAAAATTAAAATCATTTAAATTTCATCACTATAAAAACTAAAATTAAATTAAATTTCATCACTATAAAAACTAAAATTAAATTACCTCAATAGGTAAATACACAATGTTTACATCCACCTCCATACTTGGCAAAGTCTAAGGAACACTGGATGGTCAGAGGATTAGAAAGGGTATGTCTGTGAATCGGTTGGTTAGTAAAAGAGTTGTAATTTGTAGGATGAGCTATTATTATTAAGGGAGGGTTTGTTTCTATAGATGTACAAAGATTCTAAAATTCGGAGTTCTGTAAGGTTATTGGATCTAGTTAAAATTTCAAACTGAGTTTTGTGAAGGGGATGGTCGTTTTCATTACTATGGTTTCTAATTGCGGATTGTGGAGGGCTACTGAGGGGACGGTTGGTACGGACTGACAAGCCCAAATGTTGAGAAAGGCGCACCTCCAGTTGGAGTTGAGTGCTGCCAATATACGCAGCCTTACAGCTGTCGCACGTGTATTTGTAAACAACATTGGGGCATACAGTTTTGGGGAATTCATCTTTGAACTTTAAAAAATTTGATAATTTAAGTGGGTTGACGAAGGCGAATCTAAAATTTATTTGGGGATAACTAGACTTGAGTAGTTTGGACAATTCACCTCGAATACGCAATGATAAATAACCATAAAAAGGTAATTTAATATATCTGGTTTCTTTTTGTACTGTAGTTATGGGGAGTTTAGTATCAAAAGTGTTATTTAAAATTTCTTTAATTGGTTATCGAATAGATGAGAAGGGTAGTAATTGTTAATAAAGTACTGTTTTAAAAATTTAAATTCTTCGTTTAACGAAAAGTAATCCGAACAATACGGTAACTTCTTGTTAATAATGTTACTATAGCACTAATCTTATATTTATAAAACATACAACTTAAATAATTGGTTCCCAAGCCAGTAAAAGTTTTTTCGAAATAGTGAAGTATGGAACTTATTATGAGCCCGTTTAACTAAAACATCCAGGAAAGGTAAACTATTATTTGTTTCGTTTTCACACGTGTACTTAATATTACTATGTTGTTTATTAAGATAATCAAGAAAAAGTTTTACGTGTGAAGGATGGTTAAATATTAAGAAAGTGTCATCCACGTATCTTCTGTAATATATGGGTTTAAAACTACTAGGACAATTTTCAACCAAATTTCTTCGTAATGGCAAAGAAATGCATTTGCTAGTGTTGGGCTTAACGGGGAACCCATAGCTACCCCATCAATTTGGCTGTAAAGGTTGCTATTAAATAAGAAAAGATTATCAAAACACACTATTTCGAGAAGGTTTTTAAATTGAGTCTGAGTGAGGCCATTAATAAGAGTATTATCAGTAGTGAATAACTTATTTAGTATGATATTTAATGTTTCTTTTAACGGGACATTAGTAAACAATGACGAGACATCAAAACTGGCCATAGTAAGAGAATCGGCATGATTGATCTCTTTTATCTCTTAGCAAAATCAAACGAGTTGTTAATAGAATAATCATTAAAGGTGAGTTTTGAAAGCAAGGGAACGAAGAATTTGGCTAAATTATAATTGAATGTACCACATGCCGAAAGAATAGGTCTTAGTGGGAAATTTGGCTTATGGACTTTAGGTAAACCATATAGAATTCCTGGATTAGAACCAGAAGCAAATAAAAAATTGTATGTATTGTCAGCAATAATATTACTATTTTTTAATTTACGCAAACACCTATTAAGTTTATCTTCGAGTTTTAGTAATTTAGACAGAACATTCTCTTTTACCCTTTTAAATTTAGACGTATCCGACAAAATTGTCTCCATTCTATTTATGTAAACTGTTGAATCAATCAGCACTACTCCTTTACCCTTATCCGGTTTTGTAATGATGACAGAGTTATCCTTTTTCAAATTATTAAGAATTTTAAAATCTTGCTTATTAAAGAGGGGAGAAAACACCTTATGGGGTTTAAAATTATAAAAATTCTTAAAAGAGATGCTCTCCACTTGTTTTACCAAGTTATGAAACGAGAAATTTGGTCGGATCTCACAATTCTTAATATTCATGAGAAGATTTTCAAAGCCAGAGAAAAATTTATAAAAATTTAGTTTATAATGAGGTAGATCAAAATTTAAGCCTAACGACAATATTTCTTTCTCTCTAATACTTAAAACTCTATTAGAGAAATTAAAAATAAAATTATCTGGATTATTAAAAAACGACTGAGTGATTCCCAATTTTTCCAATTTGGCAGCATGTATCCTTTTATGTCTATTGACAATTTTATCACAGCAAGTTTGAAATTTAGTAACTAAACAATGATAACACTGGGGAACAAATTTCAACTTTTTGTCTATTGAATTAGATTTGACAGTTAGTTCTAGGTAATTTGGGTGCGCTGAGCACGAATTTTTACTCGGTTTTGTTCTATCAGGTCCTGATTTTGCTCAACACCCCTCCTCTTTCGTCGTATTCATAAAAAGGGTTTTTTCTCAATACTCGCTAAGTCTTTTTGCAGTTACACATTATGCAACTAGGTTTTTATCTAGGTATTTGTACCTATTGTTATGGTATTGTTGTATTATGTATATTTTTATATGTAACACCCTAAAAATATTTTTAATTTTGTCATTTTTAACCCATTTTAATATTAGTAAATTAAGCTAAAAATATCATAGAATTCTAAAATTTTCTCGAGCGTTCCTGTTCTCTGTAGAGTATTCTAGAGGGACAACTAAAATATATAAAAGCGACTCGTTTCCAGAGTTAATCAGTCAATTCAATCAGTCAGTCAGTCAGTTGAGTTAGTTAATTAAGTTTGGGCATTAACATAATTTTGAATTGGCATATGATTTAGTGAGTAATTTTGTCATCGTGATTTAATATAGTTGATTTAATTAGACGTAATTTATATTGTACCTACTCATCCGTGTTTCTAGTTTAATTTCATAGATTGTAAGTACCTATTTCATAATAAGTACCTATTTAAACTAATTTTTGTGTTATATTTCAGATTTTCTTAAATTTATATGAATTAAGGGCTTTAAATACCTTTACAAATTGGCAGAACAATCAAGCAATATGTCATCAAGCACTAGAAAGTTCAAATGCAAAAACAACCCTGATTCCTTCTGTTATATATGTGGAAATTTTACACTTCCACATCAACGAGCAAATATAACTGACTTCGTAAAAAGAGCTTACTTAGCTTATTTTGGCATAAAACTGGGGGACCAAGATAAATCGTGGGCTCCACATAAAGCCTGCACTATATGCATTGAAAGACTGCGACATTGGACGAAGGGTTCGGATTCAAAAATACCTTTTGGAGTTCCGATGGTAAGTTTATGATTTCATAAAACTACGTAATTTAATCACTAGTATACTGTAACTTACCTAAATGTAATTGTAACTTAGGTACATAAACAAAAATTTACAGAAAATGTTTATAAGAATCTCAAATATTGCATAAGGTTGAAACACATAGAAATGTTAAATGTTTGGGTGATAACTTTTGATAAAATTCATAAAAACAAGTCTCTCGTCGCTTTTGTTAACGCTTTACAATTTTTTTTCCATATCAGGTGTGGCGAGAGCCTACTAACCACGAGACCGATTGCTACCTTTGCTTTGTCAAGACTTCGGGCTTCACTAAGAAAAATAAACATTGTATCGAGTACCCAAATTTCGACACCGCGATACGACCTGTGCTACATTCAAATGAGATCCCCATTCCAAAATTTAAGGGTCTGCCAACTCAAGAATTAGTTGAAGATGTTCCTGAAAATATTGTTATGCACTTTGAGGAGTCAGACACCGATTTTGACCCCAGCGTATTTGAAAGTCAAAACGATCCGCAAAAGTTTAACCAGGCCGAGTTGAATGATCTTGTAAGGGATCTAAATTTGCCAAAAAGGCTGCGGAAATTTTAGCTTCAAGACTTAAAGAGAAAAACTTGCTTACTTCAAACACATACATTTCATTTTACAGAAAAAGAGAAGAAGAACTTGTTAAATATTTTAGAACAGAGGATAGTTTAGTATATTGCTGCGACATAGTTGGTTTGTTAAAGAAGATGGGGGTTGAGTCTTACGATGCAAATGATTGGCGCTTGTTTTTAGACAGTTCGAAAAGAAGTCTTAAGTGTGTGTTGTTGCATAATGGCAATCTATACGGCTCGATACCGATTGGGCACTCAACAAAATTAAAAGAAAAGTATGAACATATAGAAAAGGTTTTAAATCTTATCAAATATAGGGAGCACGAGTGGATCATATGTGTTGACTTAAAAATGGTTAATTTTCTGCTAGGACAACAAGGAGGGTATACTAAATATCCCTGCTTCCTTTGCTTATGGGACAGCAGAGCCAAGGAAGAACATTATTTCAAACAAATCTGGCCAGCACGAACATCACTTACTGTCGGAGAAAAAAACGTAATTAATCCACCTTTAGTGAGCAGAGATAAAATCATATTTCCTCCTCTGCATATAAAACTAGGCCTCATTAAACAATATGTAAAAGCTTTAGATACGAACGGCGAGTGTTTCAAATACATAACTTCAAAATTTCCAAGTTTAAGTTATGAAAAAATCAAGGCGGGAATTTTCGACGGTCCACAAATAAGAACAATGATTAAAGACAGCAATTTTCCTAATGTCATGAATGAACGCGAAAAAAATGGCTGGTTCTCATTCGTGGACTTGATAGAAAACTTTTTAGGCAATTATAGGGCAGATAACTACGAAGAAATCGTAAAAAAACTTTTAAGGGACTACAAAGAGTTAGGTTGCAATATGAGCATAAAAATGCATTTTTTGAATAGCCATCTTGACCAATTTCCAAGTAATTTAGGTGATGTAAGTGACGAACAAGGGGAGAGATTCCACCAAGATATCAAAATTATGGAGGAACGGTACCAAGGCCGCTGGGATTCCCACATGATGGCTGATTACTGCTGGTGCTTGAAAAGAGACCTGCCATCAACAAGCAAATACGCTAGAAAGTCTTACAAAAGAAAATTTTTGCCACAGTGAAAGCTTCATATCTGTTTGTTTTTTTATTTTAAGTCATTTCTATCGTTATAATGTAATTTTACTGTAGTTTGAACTGCTTGTATTCATGAAACTTGAAAAAAAAATTTAACACATGACTTAATTTTTTAGTCCTAATTTGAAAAATCTGGAAAATGGCACATAGGCTGTCGACAAGAATCAGGACCTGATAGAGCCAAACCGAGTTGAAATTCGTATTCAGCGCACCCAAATTACCTAGAATCAAGTGTCAGATATCATTCAATAAAATACGTGTTGCCCAGTGATAATCAATATAAGACACCCTAGATTTTAGACCAAACAGAGAATTCTTATATTTCAGCTTGAGAAAACTTACTGTTTTAGTTTTCGATTGAAGCTCCAAATTTAATAATTTATGTTGCCATTTATGTTTGGAGTTGTGGAGGCGTTTATTATAAAGTTTAAATCTAAGGAAATTAGGCACAATATTATAACTTTTGCACTTAGACAAGAAACTCTCATCACAAATAGCCTTGTTCAGTTAGGGAAACGGAGCTTACAGATGAAAAGAAGGATCAACACAACGGCAAACATTTTCATTTATTTGTACTTCAAACGTTTCGACAAATCTTTTGTCATCATCAGTGAGTTAAGTCTTAAAACCTTAAAACAAAATTGAAAAGTGAAAATTACATCAATACAATATTAAAACCATTAAAATTAAAACCTTAAAGCAAAATGAAAATTGCATCAATACAAAATTAAAATCATTTAAATTTCATCACTATAAAAACTAAAATTAAATTAAATTTCATCACTATAAAAACTAAAATTAAATTACCTCAATAGGTAAATACACAATGTTTACATCCACCTCCATACTTGGCAAAGTCTAAGGGAACACTGGATGGTCAGAGGATTAGAAAGGGTATGTCTGTGAAAATCGGTTGGTTAGTCAAAAGAGTTGTAATTTGTAGGATGAGCTATTATTATTAAGGGAGGGTTTGTTTCTATAGATGTACAAAGATTCTAAAATTCGGAGTTCTGTAAGGTTATTGGATCTAGTTAAAATTTCAAACTGAGTTTTGTGAAGGGGATGGTCGTTTTCATTACTATGGTTTCTAATTGCGGATTGTGGAGGGCTACTGAGGGGACGGTTGGTACGGACTGACAAGCCCAAATGTTGAGAAAGGCGCACCTCCAGTTGGAGTTGAGTGCTGCCAATATACGCAGCCTTACAGCTGTCGCACGTGTATTTGTAAACAACATTGGGGCATACAGTTTTGGGGAATTCATCTTTGAACTTTAAAAAATTTGATAATTTAAGTGGGTTGACGAAGGCGAATCTAAAATTTATTTGGGGATAACTAGACTTGAGTAGTTTGGACAATTCACCTCGAATACGCAATGATAAATAACCATAAAAAGGTAATTTAATATATCTGGTTTCTTTTTGTACTGTAGTTATGGGGAGTTTAGTATCAAAAGTGTTATTTACAAATTTCTTTAATTGGTTATCGAATAGATGAGAAGGGTAGTAATTGTTAATAAAGTACTGTTTTAAAAATTTAAATTCTTCGTTTAACGAAAAGTAATCCGAACAAATACGGTAACTTCTTGTTAATAATGTTACTATAGCACTAATCTTATATTTATAAAACATACAACTTAAATAATTGGTTCCCAAGCCAGTAAAAGTTTGTTTTCGAAATAGTGAAGATGAAGATGAATTCCCCAAAACTGTATGCCCCCAATGTTGTTTACAAATACACGTGCGACAGCTGTAAGGCTGCGTATATTGGCAGCACTCAACTCCAACTGGAGGTGCGCCTTTCTCAACATTTGGGCTTGTCAGTCCGTACCAACCGTCCCCTCAGTAGCCCTCCACAATCCGCAATTAGAAACCATAGTAATGAAAACGACCATCCCCTTCACAAAACTCAGTTTGAAATTTTAACTAGATCCAATAACCTTACAGAACTCCGAATTTTAGAATCTTTGTACATCTATAGAAACAAACCCTCCCTTAATAATAATAGCTCATCCTACAAATTACAACTCTTTTGACTAACCAACCGATTTTCACAGACATACCCTTTCTAATCCTCTGACCATCCAGTGTTCCCTTAGACTTTGCCAAGTATGGAGGTGGATGTAAACATTGTGTATTTACCTATTGAGGTAATTTAATTTTAGTTTTTATAGTGATGAAATTTAATTTAATTTTAGTTTTTATAGTGATGAAATTTAAATGATTTTAATTTTGTATTGATGCAATTTTCATTTTGCTTTAAGATTTTAATTTTAATGGTTTTAATATTGTATTGATGTAATTTTCACTTTTCAATTTTGTTTTAAGGTTTTAAGACTTAACTCACTGATGATGACAAAAGATTTGTCGAAACGTCTGAAGTACAAATAAATGAAAATGTTTGCCGTTGTGTTGATCCTTCTTTTCATCTGTAAGCTCCGTTTCCCTAAGGAGAAGTCAATAGCTTTGATATATATATATATATATATATATATATATATATATACACAATAAACGTAGAAATAAAAATAAAAATTAAACATTAAAGGATTGTGAGAGGAGCATACAAATTTGTAAGGAAAAACTACCGATTTTTAGCACTTTTGCTCGAATCCAACACAAGATCAAATGAATTGTTTCCAACCAATGTTATAGTTAATTAAAAAAATAATATATTGAAAAATAAAAATAAAAAAACTTATAAGAGGAGCATACAAATTTATACTGGAAATCTGCCCAGGTTTTAGCACTCTGCCCTTCTTGTCTAAGTTCTATATATATAAAAATAAATTGAAAAATAAAAGTTATTAGAGTAGCATACAAGTTTACCAAAGGTTTAGCGTTCTACCCTTCTTATGCAAATCCGTTCTGAAGGAATTCAAAACAACAGGATCGAGTTGAAAAAGACCTTTGCTCAGGTTGAAGTTATTCGTAAGTTGGATAATGGCAGACTCAAAAATATGTCTATAAATAATGTTGCTCGAGTGAAACAAAACTGAAGCATTATTCCAATCAATACAGTGGGATAACTGACAAATGGACAAAAAGGGCACTGGACGACTGTCCTGTTCTAACGGAATATTGATGGTTTTATACGTGTGTGCAAATCCTTTCCCGTCTGACCTATGTAAAAGGAATCACATTGTTTACAACCAATTTTATAGATAATGCCTGAATTATTGGTAGGGCTATTTTTTACTATGATATTTTTCACAATATTGTTATATGAAAATACTACATTAACATCCAAAAGTTTAAATACATTAGCAATGCCTAAAAAGCCCGGGAAAAATGGAAATACTAAAATATTCTTTGACAAAGTACGAGTGTTATTATTCACACGATAGAAAGTTCGTTTTGCCTTGTTGAGACAAGATTCTATAAACGCAGATGGATAACACAGATCACTTCCAATACCGTTGATTTTTTCCAATTCGGCATCGATGTATTGCGGACTGGCGATCCTAAGGGCGCGGAGAAACATTGAAGAAAAAATAGCCTTCTTAGTGGGGGTGTCATGTCCCGAGTAAAAGTGTACGTAGGACAAATTGTTTTTTTTTTCCGATAGATACTAAACTTAAAACCTGGGCTTTCCCTATGTACACGCACATCCAAAAACGGGATTGAGTTGTCTTGTTCCACTTCTAAAGTAAACTTAATGGAGGGGACTTGATCATTTAACTGAAGGAGGAAGTCATCCAGGTCACGATTCACGGGCCAGATGCACAAAATATCGTCGACGTACCGCAACCATGAGATGCCAACCCCCAGGATTCTCGGAATGTAAGTAATTTCGAAAAACTCCATATAAATATTGGAGAAGAGGGGCGACAAGGGGTTGCTCATGGCCATCCCAAAAACTTGTTGATAATTTAATTCACTGGGGAACACAACTTTTGGTGACTTAGATGTTAGACCTGTTTCTGGGTATATTGATGTCGCTGATTCTAAAAATGACATTAGTTTTTCTCCATCAGCTCTGCTTATCAAGATATGATATATATCTATATAATGTATATAATATTATATAATTGCTGACTGGCAATCACTGTTGTTGTCAATTGAATACAAAAGTATGATGAATGTCAGCAAAAATAGTGTATTAACATCAAACAAGCATAAGGTACGAAAAATATTTCTTAAATTCAAACAAGCTTGAGACACGAACGGCAAAAAAAGTTCTTTCATTGAGACATCTCACATAAACCGCGTTTCTGAGATTTCTTGCGATGAGATGTGCCAGGACATTCGCGTTGGATGCTCCAGCAGTAATCTGCCATCATGTGAGTATCCCATCGTCCGCGGTACCGTTCTTCCATGGTCCTTAGTTCTTGGTGAAATCGTTCACCCTGTTCCTCGCTTAGATCACCGAGGTTATCTGGGAAACGATCCAAATGATTGTGGAGGTAATGCAGTTTGATGCTCATTTTACAGCCAAGTTTACAAAAAGAAGAGAGCATATTCTCCACTAGTTCACCGTAGTTATCGGCCTTATAGTTCCCAAGGAAATTCTTCACAACCATACTAAACGATGACCACGCACGTGCCTCAATGTTGTCCATTGAATCTTGGAAACGCGGGTCTTTCATGAGTTCCCGGATTTGCGGTCCATCGAAAATACCTGCCTTCAGCTTTTCCATGCTCAGCGCAGGAAATTTTCTACATATGTAGCCAAAACACGTCCCATCTCTGTTCAAAGCCTTTATAAATTGTTTCATCAAACCTAGTTTGATGTGCAGTGGTGGCAATATGATCCTTTCTCTGTCAACCAAAGCTTCTTTGATGATATTTTTTTCTCCAACCACCATGTTTTCTCTCTCGGTATGATATCTTTTCTAGGACTAGGGCGACTGTCCCGTGCTCTTCTCTCATACCGACTGAGTGACCAATTGGGATTGATCTGTATCTGTTGCCGTTGTGTAGAAGAACACATTTTAGGCTCCGTTTGGAGCTATCTATGAATAACCGCCATTCACTTGGTGTGTATTCCGATATGCCCATTTTCATCAGCAATCCGCGCACATTGTTGCAGAAAACTAAATCGTTCTCTTTTGAGAAGAAGGGCAGTAAATCCTTTTCTCTGTCGCGATATAACGTGATTTTGGTTCCCGGCAGCAGTAAATTTTTTTCTCCCAGCCTGGAAGCTAACAATTCAGACGATTTCTTCGAAAGACTTAAGTCCCTTATGAGGTCGTTTAATGCGTGTTGACTAAAACCTTCTGCAACTGATGACGGTCCTTCGAAATCAGTCATTTTGCCCACATATGCTTTCTTTATCAGTAGCAGATTCATCATCTTCTTGAGGGAGCTCTGGAAGATGGCTGAATGATGGGACAGGTATCTCATCTGAATGTGAAACAGGCCGTCTAGCTGAGTCTATGTCAGGATACGTCCATTTACTCCGGTTACGTCCATTGATGCCCTTTATATTCACCAAACAAAAGTAACAGTCATCACTGTGGTTTCTCTGTTCTCTCCATACCATTGGTATACCAAATTTCAGGCACCTCCTCTTTCCGTTGGTCCATTGCCGCAGATGCTCCGTACACGTTTTACACACAACATGAGGAGCCCATGGCTTATCTTGGTCCCCTAGTTGTACTTTGAAATAGGCAAAATAAGCTTTTTTCACAAAATCAGTAATAGTTTTTCTCTGTTCAATGAACGTGTACTCTCCGCAGATAAAACAAAACACATCTGGATGATTTAAACACTTTCTTCGTGATGAAGCCATGTCAACACCTGTAACAGGAAAGAATTCACGTTAGTACATGTACAATACACATGCAAAACAGCAACATCAGCAAAATCATAGCTACAATTTAATTATACTGTACAGATGCATTTAGATTTACGAGCAACTCATAATACCGTTCCAGAAGGGTAATAAAGTAGGTAATGACGTATGCAATATCTCAAAAACTAGAGCTGCTAGAACAAAATGGATGATATTTTCTGAATCAGTGGCATGAAAATATCCAGAATAAGGTCTAAAATCTCAGGCACCAAGAAAAAAAAATTTTTTTGTTCCCCAGTGATATAATACTCGTTATTGAAAGTGAATTTACAGTCTTTGATGCAAAGCTTAATAAGTTCCAAAACAATGTGTGCAGGTAGTGGGAGGTCATACTTATGTAATTCTCGGGAGAGAAAGTCACGCATATCGTCAATCGGCACTTTTGTAAACAAACGTCAAAACTGATCAATCTATCGTTGGTTTCAGTACGTGCATTATTCAATTTTTCAGTAAGATCCATGGAATTTTTTACATGTGAATCAGAGATAGTTCCGAGAATGGGGGACAAGACTTTGACAAGCCATTTGGAGAGTTTATAAGTAATAGAGCCCACCGAGCTAATAATAGGGCGCATAGGGTTGCCAGGTTTGTGGGTTTTAATAAGACCGTAAAGGTAGGGCAGAGAAGGTGAAGTGGACATGAAAAGCGTAATTAAGTCCTTATGATCTTTGAGAATGCGTTTCAAGCCACTATTAAATGATTTGATAACGTCATCCTGCGGGTTCTTCCTAAGTTTGCTGTATGTGGTGGGGTCTTGGAGAAGCTCGTTCATGTTTCTGATGTAGTCCACTTTGTCCATAATAACTATGGTGTTAGCCTTGTCTGCTTTAGTAATATGGAGCTCACCATCTTTTTTTAATTGAGAGAGGCTATTGCGAAAACGTTTAGGAAAGTTATCTTCGTAACTACTATTCGCCGCACTATAAACAAGGCCTTTAACTATGTTAAACAAAGACTGAGGGAGATTACACTGTTTTTCAAAACAAGTGAGATTAACAAATTTGTAAAGCCGAAGGTTTTTCAAAGAAAGGTTCAAAACACACTGAGCTTGCTTTTTTACTCCACTGACTATTTCGAATGAGACTTTTAATTTTGCGATCCAAAATGTTACGAAGTGAAGAAGGTCTCCGACGCAACTCGTTGTAAATTTCATCAAACAAAGGTTGGATCCACGGTTGGGGAATAAGTCACAAAATTACGTTTGGCAATGCTTAAATTTTTGAAGGCGGACCACTCATTTTGTCTGGTGACTTCAATATGTTTCTTTAAAATTAATCTGCTGAAGTTGTTGAACCAATGGTCATCAATTTGTCTTAGGCGAATCGGAAGGAGGGATTTGGGAAGAACTTGCTCCTTCAGTTAAATGATCAAGTCCCCTCCATTAGGTTTACTTTAGAAGTGGAGCAAGACAACTCAATCCCGTTTTTGGATGTGCGTGTACATAGGGAAAGCCCAGTTTTAAGTTTAGTATCTATCGGAAAAAAACAAACAATTTGTCCTACGTACACTTTTACTCGGGACATGACACCCCCACTAAGAAGGCTATTTTTTCTTCAATGTTTCTCCGCGCCCTAGGATCGCCAGTCCGCAATACATCGATTTTGAAGTGGAAAAAATCAACGGTATTGGAATTGATCTGTGTTATTCATCTGCGTTTATAGAATCTTGTCTCAACAAGGCAAAACGAACTTTCTATCGTGTGAATAATAACACTCGTACTTTGTCAAAGAATATTTTAGTATTTCCATTTTTCCCAGGCTTTTTAGGCATTGCTAATGTACTTAAACTTTTGAATATTAATGTAGTATTTTCATATAACAACATTGTGAAAAATATCATAGTAAAAAATAGCCCTACCAATAATTCAGGCATTATCTATAAAATTGGTTGTAAACAATGTGATTCCTTTTACATAGGTCAGACGGGAAAGGATTTGCACACACGTATAAAACCATCAATATTCCGTTAGAACAGGACAGTCGTCCAGTGCCCTTTTTGTCCATTTGTCAGAGTTATCCCACTGTATTGATTGGAATAATGCTTCAGTTTTGTTTCACTCTAGCAACATTATTTATAGAAATATTCTTGAGTCTGCCATTATCCAACTTACAAATAACTTTAACATAAGCAAAGGTCTTTTTCAACTCGATCCTGTTGTTTTGAATTCCTTCAGAACGGATTTACATAAGAAGGGTAGAACGCTAAACCTTTGGTAAACTTGTATGCTACGCTAATAACTTTTCTTTTTCAATTTATTTTTATATATATCGAACTTAGACAAGAAGGGCAGTGCGCTAAAACCTGGGCAGATTTCCAGTATAAATTTGTATGCTCCTCTTATAAGTAGGGTTGCCAAGTCAACAGATCTTGAATAAAGGACACTTGCACGCTAGAAAAAAAATTAGACACGAACAAGCCTTAACTTTCAGTAGCGCGACACGTAAAATAATGTTTTCTAACTTTCTAAGAGAGGGAAACCTAGTATATAATTAAGTATTCTTACCTAAGTATTCATCTGAAGATATTCTTCAACTCATAAAAAATAGAATCACGTCAAAAACTCATGAAGCCGATTTAATATGGCAAAGCACAAAAAATACGTTAGCGGGCGATGCCTTCCTCGTTCCTCTCCAGCAAGGATGACATGGCAACGGGCAATGGGGGCAGGATTGCCAACTCTGATTTACTAGAAATCACATCTGAATGTTGAATCTTACTTCTCCCGATTAACGAATTAATTAAGTTTGAAAATATCTCCGTCACAAATTTTTAGTGATGAATAAAATTTTGAGAGTCAATTACTGAATTAAAGGACATATGGCCTCCTTTCCGAGTTTATCAAAGGACAAGGACACATGAGCTGAAATAAAGAACTGTCCTTTGAAATAAAGGACACTTGGCAACCCTACAAGTTATGTTTTATTTTTATTTTTATTATTTTTTTTAATTAACTATAACATTGGTTGGAAACAATTCATTTGAACTTGTGTTGGATTCGAGCAAAAGTGCTAAAAATCGAGTTTTTCCTTACAAATTTGTATGCTCCTCCCACAATCCTTTAATGTTTAATTTTTATTTCTACGTTTATTGTGTATATATATATATATTTTTTTCTGTAACGTATATATAGGCTGTAATTCTTTATGTACTTCAGTGTTCCTGAGGATGTCATTAGACGAAAGCGCTTGCGCACCATTCTGTGTTTCCTTTTCTTCGTGGTTTTATTCATCATATATATATATACAGGGTGGGCCGTGGGCCAAAAGTCTGGATCCATAGGAAAATATTTATTTTAATACATAAATTACAACAAATGGTAAATACTTAAAATGAATATCAACTTTAACTCGTAAATGCGTATCCGTGATACTGTACAGTGGTTCGTACTCCAGTATAAACAACAAATTATAACAAATGCTCAAATTGGCGGCCTCTGACATCGACACTCTTAGGGATGGAAATTATGATTTTTAATAATTCTTCGAATTGAAGTTCTCGAGATGCGTGTTTCATTTGATAATCTTCTTGTTGACTTTACTGGACTATTCGTTAAAGTTTCACATACCATTGCAGAGGTATTTTCATCAGTTGCAGTTTTTGGACGACCAGAACGCCGTCGATCATGTACAGTACACTTCCTGTTTCTTTGAAACGTTTAAACAACTTGCCAACAGTCGCATGTGTTACTGGATGCTTATCAGGATGATTTCTATTGAATTCGGTAGCAACTTCTGTGTGTGTAGCGCCCTGTCTTGCGTACATGAGCACAAGTTCTACCCGGTCTTCTGTTGTTAGATTCGAAGCCATTTCTGGGCTGAAATAAAAAAAGTATTTGAGTATTTATACTGGAGTACGAACTACTGTACAGTATCACGGATACGCATTTACGAGTTAAAGTTGATATTCATTTTAAGTATTTACCATTTGTTGTAATTTATGTATTAAAATAAATATTTTCCTATGGATCCAGACTTTCGGCCCACCCTGTATGTGTATATATATATATATATATCGTAAAGAACGACGCTTGTATAGGAGATATTCCGCGCAAGACGAGAAAGAGAAAACAACAAATGAAAAAATGAAGTACCACCTGGGAATCGAACCCGGGATCTTCCGATTGCCGGTCAGACGCGATAACCACTACACCATGGACTTCACTCTTCCAAATGCCGTAATTCCTCTACATACTCGCAGAAACCAATGCCCCAAGGGGGCACCTCCCGCATGCCGTAACATTATATACATTCAACTGCAAAGAACACGCAGTATAAATAACGTAAAGAACGACGCTTGTATAGGAGATATTCCGCGCAAGACGAGAAAGAGAAAACAACAAATGAAAAAATGAAGTACCACCTGGGAATCGAACCCGGGATCTTCCGATTGCCGGTCAGACGCGATAACCACTACACCATGGACTTCACTCTTCCAAATGCCGTAATTCCTCTACATACTCGCAGAAACCAATGCCCCAAGGGGGCACCTCCCGCATGCCGTAACATTATATACATTCAACTGCAAAGAACACGCAGTATAAATAACGTAAAGAACGACGCTTGTATAGGAGATATTCCGCGCAAGACGAGAAAGAGAAAACAACAAATGAAAAAATGAAGTACCACCTGGGAATCGAACCCGGGATCTTCCGATTGCCGGTCAGACGCGATAACCACTACACCATGGACTTCACTCTTCCAAATGCCGTAATTCCTCTACATACTCGCAGAAACCAATGCCCCAAGGGGGCGAGTATGTAGAGGAATTACGGCATTTGGAAGAGTGAAGTCCATGGTGTAGTGGTTATCGCGTCTGACCGGCAATCGGAAGATCCCGGGTTCGATTCCCAGGTGGTACTTCATTTTTCATTTGTTGTTTTCTCTTTCTCGTCTTGCGCGGAATATCTCCTATACAAGCGTCGTTCTTTACGTTATTTATACTGCGTGTTCTTTGCAGTTGAATGTATATAATGTTACGGCATGCGGGAGGTGCCCCCTTGGGGCATTGGTTTCTGCGAGTATGTAGAGGAATTACGGCATTTGGAAGAGTGAAGTCCATGGTGTAGTGGTTATCGCGTCTGACCGGCAATCGGAAGATCCCGGGTTCGATTCCCAGGTGGTACTTCATTTTTTCATTTGTTGTTTTCTCTTTCTCGTCTTGCGCGGAATATCTCCTATACAAGCGTCGTTCTTTACGTTATTTATACTGCGTGTTCTTTGCAGTTGAATGTATATATATATATATATATATATATATATACAGGGTGGGCCGTAAGTTTCCATACATAGGAAAAATAAACATTTTGTTATGGACAACCATTTTTATTTATATAATATGCTCTACATGGTTGCCATTGTTTTGAAAACACATTTCAATACGTGTTCCCCACTGTTGATGAACACGCATTAGCACAGTTGACGTTATGCTTGTAATGGCGTTGGTGATACGTTCCTTTAGATGATTTATGTCTCGTGTATCTTTTCCTGATACACCATGGCCTTCAAGTGCCCCCAAAGATAGAAATCAAGGGGGGTGAGATCTGGGGATCTGGGAGGCCACTCCACAGGATCACGCCGACCAATCCAAGCATCCGGAAACTGCTGATCCAAATACCGACGCACGTGAAGACCATAATGAGGTGGAGCTCCATCTTGCTGGAAGTAAACTGGGAAGTTACCTTCCTCGTTTAGCAGGGATGGGAAAATCTCTTCTTGCAACATGTTAAGATACCTTTCGGCATTAAGATTTCCACTGACAAAAATTGGTCCAATAATTCTGTCACCCCATATCCCGGCCCACACCATCACTTTACCGGCACCTTGCATCTTCGTCGGACTCAGCCAGTTAGGGTTAGCATTACTCCAATAACGTATGTTTTGCCGATTAACCTCTCCATTGACGTAAAAATTTGCTTCATCAGTAAACAAGATCTTACGTCAAACGCATATTTTAGGGTATCTGAAACATAAAAACAAACGTTTAATTTTTCCTATGTATGGAAACTTACGGCCCACCCTGTATGTATATATATATATGCACTAAAATCACAAAATAACACGTGATCTTATTAATAAGCAAACAACCACAGGGAAAAGGAAACACAAAGTCCGAGCGCTTTCGTGATATATTCACATTATCAAGGAGGAACAGAAAATAGACAGAGATTACAAAGTAAATGAGTTAAATAGACAAGCAAAAAATTCACAATCGGCACCTCAAATTAAAGGCCTTAAAGCCCTCTAAAGATTTTTTCAATTGATAACATAATCTGTAGGCTGCTAAATTACTAAATATACTGTAAAATAAGTATGTAGCTGAAATTAGACAAAAAAAACAATACAGAGAACAAAAATTATTATAATGGTTATTAACACTAATATTTAATTAAAGCAGGCAATTAATTGGCAAGAATTTAATGAAAAACAAATAGATAACGTAGATAACAAATAGATAACATAATCTATAGGCTGCTAAATTACTAAATATAAAAGGACTATATAGATGAAATTAGACAAAACACCAGTACAGAAAACAAAAATTATTATAATGGTTATTAACAATAATATTTAATTAAAGCAGGAAATTAAATGGCCAAAAATTAATGAAAACAAAGGGAATGGTGCCATCGTCTTACAGAATATTACAAAATTTTTTCTACAAACAGTCTGGAAAAATTGTTTTCCCAAAAGCAACCCAGTTGAAAAGTCCAATAAACCCACCAGCAACCAAAGATCATACACGAAAGAAATATTACAATTAAAATAGACACATAAGAATGTTAACAGTTCTTACAATAATATTTATTTATTTAGCCAGGGCAAACCATTAAGGGGGCAAGAATGCAGTCAAGAAAACAGTAGGCCCTTCGCCTGTAAGACGATGGCACCATTCCCTTTGTTTTCATTAATTTCTGGCCATTTAATTTCCTGCTTTAATTAAATATTATTGTTAATAACCATAATAATAATTTTTGTTCTCTGTATTGGTTTTTTTGTCTAATTTCATCTATATACTTCTTTTACAGTATATTTAGTAATTTAGCAGCTTACAGATTATGTTATCAATTGAAAAAATCTTTAGAGGGCTTTAAGGCCTTTAATTTGAGGTGCCGATTGTGAATTTCTTGCTTGTCTATTTAACTCATTTACTTTGTAATCTCTGTCTATTTTCTGTTCCTCCTTGATAATGTGAATATATCACGAAAGCGCTCGGACTTTGTGTTTCCTTTTCCCTGTGGTTGTTTGCTTATATATATTATGAAAATTATTGGTTCTTTTGCATTATCCTCCCAACACTATTTTTTTTATATAATGTTGGTTTGGTTTTGGTTATGGTACTTTATTTTCCTTCCATTATAAAAAAAATTAGTGTTGGTATTAGGTTAGGTTACGGTAAAAACAGTCCGCCGCAGGCGTTAGCCGTTATAAAAAAAAATTAGTGTTGGGAGGATAATGCAAAAGTACCAAATTATTTCACGAAAGTAACACGTGAAAAATATTTATGATGAATAAAACCACGAAGGAAAGGAAAAAGAATGGTGCTCAAGCGCTTTCGTCTAATGACATCCTGAGGATGTCATGTCATAACACGAAAGCGCTTGAGCACCATTCTGTGCTTCCTTTCCTTCGTGGTTTTATTCATTATATATATATATATATATATATATATAAAACATCAAAGGTTTAATTAAAATGGTGCAAGTCATGATGTATTCTCTGACTAACAATAATTCCGCTCGTTGTTCGTCAATTATTCTTCTCCTGTATCTAACATCTGCCTCTGTGAGCTTTTCCTCAAATCTTGAACAGTATCCTAGCCTCACAGATTTTTGATCCTCATAGAAGGAGAAATCATCCTGAGTCATCCTGTTTAAACTACTACAATTTTCATCGTTGAGAAAGATCCTCAGAAAAAATATCAAATAAACAATCAAGCTCTTTGACAAACAATTCTAGTTTTGCCAAATAGGTTGAACCTCTCTTTGTGACAGAGTATCGATGAAACCTATTGATGCATTTTCGAAGTTGAAATATTAAAAAAATCAATATTATTTTCTTAATTAGAAATTAAAAATTGTGGTCACAAATCGCTTAAATATTTTTTAGTTTAGAAATTTTGACCGAAATACATAGATAAATTAATTCACAGGTTTACAGAGCACATCACAAAAAAATTATTTAAAATAAAAAATTTACTATTGGCTAAGAAGACATTCTTGTAATTAATTTAGTACTACCCAGGATAGAAAGTTATGATGACTTACCGCGAAAAGTCTGCTGCTAGTTTGTCCACCTTCGTTTCAATGGTGCGCAAGGATAGTGGATAAACATTACACCAAATCCAGTTTCCTCAACTCGTCTGCAACTTTTGTGATGTTTTCCTTGGTTTTCCAGTTTGGCTCCTTAAGTAGACGCTGAACAACTTGTCCAGCGGTAGGTAATTTTCCATTAGGAAAACTGTCAATGGATGGAATACTATGGCCACCGTGGAAGACATGTCTGGCTTCTACGTTTCATAAGTAACTAAAAATCTTGAAGACGTTAAACTAGTGTTAATTGATTAGGTTATAAAAATTCTGAAAAATACAAGTAAATATAAAGTAGGTTGGACAAAAACAGCTACTGATTTTAATTTAATTCTCAAAAAAATATGTTTATACATCAATGTACGCTTTTGAGAATAATTGGTTGTTCTCAGCATCAAAAAATCATAAGATGCACTTTTTAGATTGTGCTTCTAGCTATTATAGAGCCCCAAATAGGTAAAATAAAGGGTTTTTTTTGAGTCGCATGTGGGCGTGGCACAGTGTGTGTGGTTGCTGATGCGATATCACCAGCAACCACCAATGCTCATTTTTAGACATTTGACAACTATTTAACACCCCCGATTTTTTAAACTAAACAATCACTCCACCCTAATGATTAGTAAACCGAAATGACGGATGTACAGAAATGCTGAAGGAAACGCTCTTTTCAATCAAATCGAACTAATCTGCTGAATGTTTGCTCCATTCTGAACATGTAATAACAACAGTTTGGGAGCCGTTCAAAGAAATGCGCCTTCAATGCCTTTCCTACATTGTGAACAAACCAAATAAAGTTTAAATGTTTCGTTGCCACTAGCCTACTAAATGTCTAATACACGCAACCCAAAGTCGTTTGACCTCCACACCATCACTGAAGTTCTACATGTGGGTTAAATGGATGAAAAAAAAAAATGTTCATTCAGAAGTGGAAGAAATCAAGTCAATGGGCGCATTGTAAAGACAGGAGCTTTGCAAGAACGGCGTTCAGATTCCATTAAGACACTTCCTCAACATTCTGATACTGAAGATTACACATGTTAAACTCCGAAAAACACAAAGTGGAAATAGAAACGCCAATTATTAAGGATTTTTTATTTTCATAAAGTCTTCCCTCATTCACTATCATCTGTTTAAAAGTTAATTATAAATTACAGTATGATAAATAAGACATTTATTCCCTTTCTCAATGTAAGATATGATTATTTACAATTAATGTTTCAACTTCAAAACAAGTTGCTCTGTAGGGTATAGTCAATCTTTAAAGGAGGTAGCGAGACGTCTTCTACTGGAGTTTATAACAGCTGCGATGGGTGAGCGCAACTATTATAAACAACTTCAATAAGAATGACCATAGCGGATATCTGATTGTGTGTCCAACTGTTGCAGAATAGTAATATCAGACACCTTAAAAACCAGGAATTAAGTATTGTCTGTAATGTTCAGAAAGAAATGACAACTTGCATAAAAAAAAACATATATATATATATATATAAACCTTTAAATTTTAGTGCGATTACAATAACTGAAACGAGTGTTGTCTTACGAACTACATTATATTTCGACTGATGTAGTCTACTATAAAATTAAACAGTAGATCCTAATTCAATGGTAAGAGTTAGTTATTCTGGCTGAGGTCCTTTGTTCAGAGGCTTTGAAGGTATTAGCCTTCAGTAGAAGTACCGAAGGAGAAAGGATGACTTTCGAAAAACGTAAAAAGGCTCTTCAACGACGACTTCTAATTCTTCCACCGCCTCTCTCACGCTGTCTCGTTCGTTCCTCATATCGGCTGTAAAAAATAAAAAGTAAGTAAAAAGAACTCGAAGGAATTTATAAATAAGAGTCAAGATTGCAAATCCTGCTTTTTAAAGTCAGGCTTAAAATACAAAAGGTAGAAAAAGGAGAACATTCCAGGAAGGGTCGTAACCATCTTTTAACTTTCAGAAGTCATGAAAGGGAAACCCTTAAAATTATTTTTATCAAACGCACTGACGGAATTTGCTGAAAAATTAATCTATTCAGCGATACGAAACTACAGGCTTCATTTTCGCGATGACCAATAAAACAATTCTAAATGAACACACTAACGAGTCTGTCAAACCAAACAAAAAGGTATCTGATTATAATACATTAAGATGTCGTTGCAAAACCAAATTCGACGCGATGCCACAAAACATTAAATAAATGAGGAGTCACGAGGAAAATTGAAAATGTTCTACATAAATCAAGTAGTAAATACAACGCCTTCGGTATTCAAACAACGATCATGAAACAAAATGAAAAGTTTCTTAATCAAATAGGAACAAAACGAGGCCGCAAAAACAATTCAAGTATCGTCGATATGACCGACCTTTAATCTTTTAAACAGTTAAACAATCGAACGCTGAAGCAGCTTTAAAATGATCTCCCTGCATGGTAACGCCAATAAAAAGTACTTCTTTCACCTCATTTAACAGTGAATTAATAAAGGTAATGGAGTTAGTAGGAAAAAAAAGGTTGAAAGGCAAACGTTAACTCCAAATAATTAATAATACTGCATTCCTTTAAGTTAGTGTCACTCCGAATGTTAAACGAAGCTCTCGCAAACAAAAATCATATCAAGTCTTAAGCAGTTTTCTTTTCGTCCAACTGACTTAAAGTAAAAATAAAGTCATGTCAACTCAAGTCTGCCGCGTTCTTTTCGTCCAAAACTCTAGATCTGACTAAACTTGACTCGAGTTTTGCCGAGTGGCTAGAGAAAACTAGTTACTTTTTGTAAACAAGCAATTTGTCGTCTGCAGAATCGAAGGTACAGTATTTTTAGAATTCATTGCATTATTAGAAGACTATGCCACATTAAATTTGCAAATTTTTAAACCTTCAATCATTATAATTTTGGGCCTATATTGGTCTGGCCATCGTGTCGTGGCGAACTCAAACCTAAGGCCACAGACTTATTGTGGGATAGATTTATGATAGAAACCCAAAAATAGGACCCTGTTGCCCTGTTTTGAGTGTCCAGACGGATGTATAAGCCTTCAGCTCTTGAACTGGGTAGTAGGCCTAGCCACGAGTGGGCCTAACTGAGTTTTGTTTACATTTGACGAAGTCAGTGAAACAATGTGACTTCAAGACAAGTTTTTGACGAAAAGAGAAAGGCTTTAATTTGCTCACAGGTCCAAAACAAGCATTTCTGCCAACTAGAATTCCATCATGTTCTTTTAAGTGATCGTTCTAAATTTTACCGACCGTGATACATATACTGACTGACCGACTGACTGACTGACTGAAAATTCACCGCAGATTTTAGCCCCGTCTTCAAGGCCGTACCTCCGTCTCAAACCAATCTCAATACTAATGTTCTTGGAATAGTTGTATCTGCCTTAGAAAGTTAATCAGATTATCACAAAGGAATCTGATTCGGATAGCAGGAATGACAATCTATTAGAAAAGTAGACTTCGTGAAGATCTTCATAAACTATCAGTCGAATGTCTTCAAAATCCAGACATTTCGCGAGGAGGTGCTCTACTCTCAGCGGGGATACGCAATTGTTACAAAAGGGTAAAGGGTTACCTGACATAACAGCGATGTGTGGTACGTATGTGGCCAATTTCGTACGCGTGCCAATGCCACCATATCGTCAAACTTCGTTGAATGAGGTGTGCCACATCCCCAAAATCGGTTTAATTGAGCGAAATTTGTTCATTATTAAATCGTATTAATACGACTGCCACCAAGAATGTAAAGTGTACGAACCACTGAAATTAAAATGTAATTGGAATGGGGGAAGCTGGAGTGTAGCTGAAGGTAATCGGCTGGCAGCTTTGACAACTGCATCTGCCTCGTTGCCTGGAATCCAACAGAAAGCGAAAGATTTATGTCGCGTGGAAATAAGAAAGATCCACTGCTGTACTTTCAGTACCAGAGAATGGGACATTATATTGCTAAACAGACAAAAGGGCACTTTGGGTATCTGTATGTATTACAAAAACATGAGAGGGAGATGAACGATGCGCTGTAACGCAAGAATGATAGCGAACAGTTCTGCAGTAAAAATGGAGGCATAAGAAGGTAAGGATAGTGATTCAACAATGTCGGAAATACAGCAGATGATCCAACATCTACAGAGGATTTCGAGCAATCTGTATAAACAGGTGTAGCACCGGCATGGAAAGCTGAATGCTCATTATAGAGGCTACGTGCAACAAGATCTGATATTTTGCTTTTATTTAAAGATGTATCTTACAGCAGTGAGGCAAAGTGAGGGATGGCGTTAAAATGAAAAGGCATTACTTCTAGATGACTCAATCCTGCTGAATCAGAGAGAGACTGAGTTAATAAAGTAAAAGTCCAAGGTTTTACGCTCATGGAGTGCAACATATACTCGTACATATAAAACTAGGTTTGGGGAAGATTCTGAAACTTTTCACAACTGATAATTTATCGTACATTCTTGAAACCTCGGTAAATATCTTAAATATACTGTGCGGGCTACTTTGTATTTCTATCAGGTTCGCAGCTACACTATGTATTGTAAACAATGTTCAAAATTAGAATCTCTTCTCAGCGAATTAAAAAATTTACTTCAGAATATCTTCATAAACGGTTACATTACTTGGTAATGACGTTATAAAAGACAAGTGAAAAGGATCGATGAAGCAACTCTTCTGAAGATCAAACAGTGGAAACCCAATTTAAACAAGAGCAATGTCGGAATAACATCAATATCCCTGATTCTTCTTGCGACACATTATCTTGTGATGATACATAGGTTTATGAAGTTTCACCAACTTGTGTTCAGCGACTCAAAAGTTATGGCACATACACAAAAAAAGCTCCATTTGACCTTTGACCTCTATTTCTGACCTTGTCTTTTGATGCTCAACGTACATCCTCTTATCATCCACATGTGTTAAGTTTCACCAATCTTGTATCTGCTTCCTGTTCTATCGCTCCAGTTCGGCCTTTGGATCCACCCAAGAGGAAGCACCTTTGGCACTTCGGCACCGATGATTGGGAAGCCCTTGGGCAGTACGTCTGTAATTTCTCACGAAATGATTACTGCTTCCGTGGCCGGGGGCCCTCGAGTGTGTAGGGATGAAACGAGTAACTATTTTACCGGGTAATCGGATTCGGGTACCCGAAGTGTAATATCCGATCGGGTCTTGCAACATTATCATTAAATTTAAATTAAAACAACAGCCAGTTTGGAACATAATACTTTATTCTACTACGCGCACACAAAAACTTAAGCATAATACTGAATGTTACACACTGCAAAATGCAAATACAGGTAGTTTTTCACAATTTTATGCCATTTGTTTTATAAATAAAAAAAAATTATAAACAAGAAATGGATGTGTAGTATGTGGAGTATTTTCACGACTGCTTTGAGTTGTGAAGAAAGTCCCATGTACGTAGGTTTTTATTACCCGATCGGGTCGGGTATGGCTCGGGTAATATATTACCCGTTCGGGTACCCGTTCCATCCCTACGAGTGTGCTGAGCGCATCACGGAGGTGATTTTCTCGGGCATGGAGGCGTACATTCCATATTCTATTCCTAACTACTAATGCAGAAAAGTCTTGTTTTAACGTTGTTTGTTCTAATGCTAACCGCAATAGAGAGGAGGCTTTCAGAAGATACCGTCTTCTCCAACTCCTGACTCTCATTCTCTTTATATTTCTGCGCAGAATCGTACAAAACCTGTTCTTCGACTCGCCAAAAATTCCTTCAGACAAAAATGTGAAAACCCTTCTAATTCTAATTCTTCTCTTTTTGGCACCTAACCAAGAACCTCTCCAACAAAGTTATTTCGTTTCCTTTCCCTCCGCCTTTCCACTCTGACGGTTCAGTTGCCGTCCCTTTTCCTGATGAAACTGAACTCTTCGCTCGAACTTTCGCCTCCAACTCAACCCTGAACGATTACGGTAATGTTAGGGACGCTCAACTGACGATCTTCTTGCATATCTCTCTCTGACTCTTGGTCCTCTTCCTTTCGGGATTTCGGTGAAACTTGTGCTACTGCGCTTGACATATCAAAAGCTCCTGATAGAGTCTGGCACAAGTCTTTAATTTCCAAACTGCCCTCCTTTGGTTTCTGTACTTTCATGTCTTATCTCCTTTCAGGCCAATTTATAGCTAAAGTTGTAGATGGCCACCGGTATTCTCCTAAACTATTAGTAGTAGTGTTCCTTAGGGTTCTGTCCTATCACCTACTCTTCTTTTAATTTACCAATGGTCTATTAAGTCGCACCGCCCTATTCACTCCAATGCCGATGATTCCACTCTTCACAAAGCGTCCCTCTCAACAGTCACTCTATGCTTCGCGTGAGTCGGCTATGGTGTACCTGACTTCTGATCTTTCTACTATCTTTGATTGGGGCAGAGAAAACCTTGTGGCTTTCAATGCCTCAAAAACTTGGTTCCTTCATCTGTATACTCGTCGCAATCTTCCACACGACTATCCCCTTACCTTCAACAACACGCAACACAATCCTTCCTCTTCTCTTAACAATCTTGGTGTTTCTTGGTACGTTTCATGATCTTTCCTGGAAAGATCACGTGTACTCTCTTTCCAAAACAGCTTCTGAAAAGTTAAGTGTACTGTACTAGCTCTGCAGTTTCTTTACCCCAACTCAGTTGCTCTCTCTGTACAGGGGTTCTCTCCTGTATGAAGTACACTTTTCACGTGTGGGGTGGCTCAACCTACACAGCTCTACTTGACCAGGTGGAGTCAAAAGCTTTTCGTCTTATTAGTTCTCCACCTCCTCTTACTCTCTTCAATCCCTGTCTCTCGGGGCGTTTTCGCGGGCATTCGCCCTTGGCCCCTCCTTCCTGCATAAAGAAAATGTTCAGCAGTTCGAAAGTTATAGCTCGGAAACGAAAGTGTGACGGAGTCCAGACGTTCAAGTACAATCCAGTATGTTCCTTCTAAATATATTTGGTATGGTGGGACATAATTGAGTTTCAAATTAATACACATTTAAACATACGTTCACTATAAACCACCACCTCCACCATGTATTCCTACACCCCTACTTGTTCGGTGTGGCACAAGGCCATCGTCAAGTCATTCCGGAGACCAGTCTCATGAACACACTGGACAACATATAACTACCAAATTCTTTTCTTTTAAGAAAAAAAACAAGATGAACTCTGTCCTTCCCGGTATTTGGTCGGGAAAAACACGTTCATGTGGCACCTTTCCTGAGCAATCCAAATCCAGGTCATTAAAGCGTCATGCATCGCATTTCAAGAATCGATTGCCTTTCCCTTTGTAGCTTCAAATTAATTAAATACTTACTTATCTGTTGAGTTAAGTTTTAATTATAAAATAACGCGAGCAACACATCATCGAACAAGTTGCTCCGAACTGTTTCTTTACTAATCTTCATATTTAAGAATTCTAACATTCATTCGCCGAATCCACTTGGGACGTGACCGCGAACGAGTCTCGACCTTGAAGAAGTCATCCAGCTACAAAACCGAGACACAAACCACTGAATAAATACGAAGGGAAGGCTGTCGATTCTTAAAAGAGGAGGACCCTTACCAGAGCGTTCGACCCTAAGATTCCAAAGCGTCTCTCGGGCACCTTTAAGCTAAAATTGACTAATACCTTGAGCCTGAGGTGATGGCCTGCGTGGGCCGCGTTCTGCGTCTGTAACTATCGAGGGACATTCTGTTAAAAGTACGAAATAAACTTGGCAATTAATTTCTATTTCAATTTTATTCTCCGAATGTGTCTCAGAAAAACGGTGTAGTAAAAATTAAAAAATACAATGACGGTTATAACCTCATCCTAACTTTTAGATCTACATTATAAACTAAATAAAAGTAGCCTCAATTTCAAGGATCCTCTTTTCACACTGACCAACTTTAATCCAAAGATTTCTATCATTGCTCTCGATATCACTATATACAGAGTGGCCAGAAAATAATGTACCCACTTTTAAATTAAAATAAAGTACGCTCGAGTCTTGCATACACTTTCTGGGGCCATTCTGTAGACTCGAAATTATCTTCAAACGCGGAGCATCGAAAATTTGTCACGAGATTTTATTCTATGAAAGGTTTCGAAGTTTAACTTTGGCACAGCTAAACTTCAATTAAACGAGTTTGTGAAGTTTAAACTGCAAACTTCGTAAACAAACTATTTGCCCAGTAAAAATTTGTAGGAATTATGTTTAAATTACTACACTTAAAGAAGAGTACCATAAAGTCAATAAAAAAATTGAAATTCCAACAAGTATTTACTTTTGTGTATTATTCATTCATTAAATTCAAAATTTCGTGCTCAAATCAATGGTGCGAGTCTTTTTGTAATGTAAAAAAACCCAAAGTACGACAAAAGTTACGAGTAAATCCCGTCCTAATATGATTTGGAGAGGATGTTCAACTTTTAGTATACATAAAAAGGGCACAATAGACTTCTTTCAATATTGGGCGTTAAATTATGTGCTGAAAATTTTTCAATTGGACTGAAATAATTTTGTACATGTTTACGAGGATTTCAGTGAAAATTTAAAACTCCCCCCCCCCCCCCACCACCACCACCAAATCCAAAACGTTTATGAATGCTAATTATTGCATAGTTTAAAAAAACGGGTTGATAGCAGCAGTAAATAAAAGGTTTTAGAAATTTAGTAGGGACACGAGTCTTCCCCACCCACAAAAACAACATGAGGCCTCGTAGACGGTATAAAATTCATCCAAATCGGTCGTCCAGTAGGTTTTTATTTCGAAAATGTATGGTACTTTCTTTGATTCCTTCGTGTAACAATTGCGCAGCAATGATCGCCCCAAACTCCACCCTACCTTAATAACAGAAGCCCACGATTAATTTGATCAGTATGAAAAGGATATAAAATGAAGTTCAAATTTATTGGGGCTTCGGAAAAAAACTAGAACAATGAAACTTCCTTCCCTGATTTCAACTATTTTATCATTGATGAAACTAAAATGGAAATTTGCGTTTCACAAAACACGCTTCCAAACTGTTCTCAGTAATTCCTAAATTAAACTTATTGTGAATTTCTTTTATTTAGTCTCATTCGTCAAACTTACTTATTTCCCAGACTATTTCACGATAACCTATTTGAACACATTCCTTGCCCACCTAGAAGTTGCGGGAAGAGCTGGTAAATAACGCTGTCTGGAGGGGCTGTTGGCGGATTGACGTTCCGTTCGATATCTTGGTCGGTATTCCAGAGCGCCACGAGATTGCTGAATTCTTCGCTTATATTCGCCGTCGAAAGTGCCTACATCTTCTGCAACACACACACAAAAAAAAAAAAAATTATAATATATATATATATGGCTCAGAATGGTACCAAATGAGCAGGGTGTCTGGCTATGTGAAATGCAGGTCGCCAAAAAAGCAACTAGCTCTTAAATCAGGCCAGGCCTAGAGGTGAAGCCACCAGCTTGACCTTCGTGTGAAGAGAGACCGACGCACAGAACTTTTGCCAGATTACATTTGTTTGGGTGAGGCCTGTGGTGTAGTGGTTATCATATCTGACCGGCAATCGGAAGATCCCAGGTTCGATTCCCGGGTGGGTACCTCATTTTTTCATTTGTTTCGTTCTTTCGCTCTCATCTTGCGAGGATAATTCTCCTATACAAAGCGTCGTTCTTTACGTTAATTATACTGCGTGTTTGCAGTTATAATGTATATAATGTTACGGCAAGCGGGAGGTGCCCCTTTGGGGCATTGGTTTCTGCGCGTATGTAGAGGAATTACGACATTTGTTTGGGTGAGGCCTGTGGTGTAGTGATTATCATATCTGACCAGCAATCGGAAGATCCCGGGTTCGATTCCCGGGTGGGTACCTCATTTTTTCATTTGTTTCGTTCTTTCGCTCTCATCTTGCGAGGATAATTCTCCTATACAAAGCGTCGTTCTTTATATATATATATATATATATTATATATATATATATATATATATATATATATACAGTGGAACCTTGCTTAACGAGCATAATTCGTTCCCGAATTGTGCTCGTTATGCAAAATGCTCGTTAAGCAAGGCAATTTTTTCCATAGGAATCAATGTAAAATATGATAATGCGTTCCATGCTTAAAAAATACTTAAAATAATATTTATAATGATATTTAAAGGCGTTTTTTAAATTATTATTGCATGAAATGAAAAGATTATTAATAAAAATTAACCCAAAAGAGAATGTAAATAATTAGTAAACGGTGAAATTTATAAATAACTTACGAAGAGAGAAGGTGCTCCTGACGCACGCAAAGGAAATGAAGAGACAGGGGAGGAGGAGAGGGTTATTGAGGGGAAGGAGGAGAATCGTCTTCGTTCAATGCAATAACATTCTCGACGAGCTCACAGTCACTAGCTTTAAATTTTTTAGAGGCACTTTCACTTTCTTTTGGATCCTTTTTCACGAGGAAACTGTCTAGAGACATTTGTTTTTGTCTACGCTTTAAATTTTGACGAAATATTTTGCTCGTTAAGCAAAGTGTCGCTCGTTATGCAAGGTAATTTTCCCCCATTCTTTTTGCTCGTTATACGAATTTCTCGTTATACGAGGTACTCGTTAAGCAAGGTTCCTCTGTATATATATATATATATATATATATATATATAAAATTTAGGGGGGTCGAAACATATCAAAAATCGAGTTTCTCCAATTCCACAGTATGCACGTAGTTGGAAATGATGATCTCAACATCCCCCATTTTACTCTCTCCACAGATATAAACCCCAAATGTGACAATCATGCATTATATTAAGTCTTATTAAGTAGATTAGATTAATTTGGATAGATTAGACGAATTATATAAATTATTGTCACGTTTTTTTTGTTTAGTTTCAGATTGTTTATGATTGAATGAGTTATGATTTAATTCCGAATGAGTTATATTAAATTCAGATTGAATGATTCAATTGCTAGAATTTAACAATTAGTTTCTTGTTATTAATGCTACTAGGCCTAAATAAGTGAAATCATGGCGACAAGAAGCAAAACGCACAATTCAACATTTGGTCACCCTGCAGAATTTCCTCCTTCAATGACTCCTTCAAAGGCTGACGTATTTAGGCATTATTTATTGGTAAGAAAACGAGAAGAACTGATTTCGAAAGGTTCTAGAACAGCAAAAGAATGTTACAGAATTGTCACTAAAGATGTGGAAGCCATTTGGGAGAAGTTTTCCTTTCCACATATAGGATTTGAAGGAATAGCTATAAAAGTTGAACGATTGATAGAATCTGCAGCAAAGTTAAACAAAGTACCATTAAAACAAAGAAACAACAGTTTTCAGCAGAAGGTGGAGACATTCGATGAAATGTTTGATATTTGCACTTGTACTTGTACTTGTTACGATAAAAAAGTCAGTCGAACGGATTACAGATGTGATATTAGAGTTCCAATGATTGAGTGGGAGTCTTTTGTGGGGCAGAAACAAAGAAAAAACCAACTAGGACCAATCGACACAGTAACGACTTCTGCAAGAAAAAGGATTCACGATAGAGTTAAAGGATTAGAAAGAAGAGCCAAGATAAGCCTAGATATGAATGTCGCCTCAACCAGCAAACTGGACCCTTTACATATTATGGAAGATGAGAGCATGGAAATTGATGATGACAGCGACGATATTGACTTTGTTCCGGATTTTGAGCTGAGAGAAAACCATCAGAACAGAATTATTTATGATAACTTAACAATAACAGCAGATAGATACCGTGTAAGTTACAGAGCTACTGCAGCTATAGTAAATGCAGCTTTGAAGGATATGGGAATATTAGACGAAACCAATATGTTGGATGGGAAAAAAGTGGAGAGAAAGAATACGTGTGGATAAAAAGAACATAATCAAAGTGAAATCAGAGAAAACACAGATTGAAGGCATCGGATTTGATGGTAGAAAAGATCAAACTAAGACAAAGAAGGGAATGGAGTACGAAGAACATTATGTAATAGTCAAAGAACTTGGTGATGTTTACATGGATCATAGAGCTCCAGATAACGGAACTGCTTGTTGTACTGCAGATGAAATAATAACTTTTATAGTTGATTCTAATAGCAAAGAATCCCTCAAAGCTTTGCTATGCGATGGCACCCCAGTGAACACTGGCAGGATTGGCGGAGTGCTAAAATTGATTGAATTATATCTGGACAGGCCGGTACAATGGCTGATTTTCCTTTTGCATGCAAACGAACTGCCCTTCAGGCACGTATTTGAAGCAATTGATGGAAAACTTCGGGACCAAACACCTTCAAAGGTTCTCTTGGAAATAAACTTCGAGGGGATTTGACCAAACTGGATATAGTTGATTATACCCCTGTAGAGGGCAACATTAAAGAAGTTTCGGCCGATATTGTTAAAAGTTTCAGCAGTGACCAAAAATATATGTATGAAATGTGCATTAGCATACAATCTGGACGCATCTCACAAGCGTTAGCCACCAGATCCTCAGGTGCCCTCCATCATGCAAGATGGCTAACACGAGCAAACAGGATCCTGCGCTTATATGTCTCTACACGGAATCCAGACAAAAACATCCAAGACCTAGTAAAAATTATAATGCTGGTTTTGGATAAAGTCTCATCCAAAGGCAAATGAGGGAGCATCTAATTTTTGGTATATCATGCAATTGCTTAAAGGCTTAGATAAAAAGCATCGGATGATTATGGAGCGTGTCCTCAGAAATAACGCCTATTTTGCCCACCCAGAGAACATCTTACTCTCAATGATAACAGACACAAGAAGAGAGGTCAGAGAGCTGGCTCTTCAGCACATCATTCGAGCAAGAACTAGGAGCACCAATGCGAGAAATTTTGAGCTGCCAAAAACACTGAACTTTGAAGCAGACGATTATCCTAACATGATCGACTAGGACAACGAAACCATCACCCCTCCACCTATTTTACAGAATTTGACAAATGATGATGATCTTAAAGTTCGAAATGAACCACTTCAGCTTATTCCTTTTTCCTGTCACAGCCAGGGAGTAGAACATGCTGTAAATGTGGTAACAGAAGCATCACAAAATAGAATTGGTTACGAAAACAGACAAATTTATTTTGAATGTACTGGAGTCGAGAAAAAAGCTACCTGTGTTCCAATGGAAAGGCCAGTGGTGTTAGTAATTTACGATTTTAAATTTCTTAAGGTGAATATTTTGATTTTAGTATGCTTCAATTGATTCTTTAAGCAATATAGAGAAAGATTTCTTGTTTTATATATATAACTTACTTTAACTTTACTTATATCATTATTTACTTTAATCTTTGTTATTTATCAGGTTTTTTATTCAAAGAATTGGTTTCAATTTCATTTCAATTTAAAAAAAGAGGGGGCATTTGCAACGGGTAGGGGGGGGGTGACGCATAGCGGTGTAATTACAGTATGTTGTTTAGGGGCCCAAAGGAAACTCCGAGCAGTGTGTAGAATAAAAATACACAATTTCAACTCCCCCCCCCCCTAATATATATATATAATGCAAATCCACAAGGAAAGAAAAATGATTCCAATGCCTTTCGTGTATTCAGAAGTACACTTCGTCTTTTGAATACACGAAAGGCCTTGAATCATTTTTATTTTTCCTTGTGGGTTTGCATCATTCATTCATTTCACGTGTTTAATTGTGAAATTCATCCCATATATATATATATATATATATATATATATATATAATATATATATATATATATATATATATATATATATAATGAATGAATAGCAGTGCTTCACCGGCGCTTCAACTACTAAGGTCATATCGCGCCGAAACTAATGTAAAAAGAGAGCACAAGGAGATGGGGTAAGGGGGACTTTCAAGGAGTAACAGTCAAGGAAAAGTCGTGAGAGAGAAAACTAAAGACACCATGATCAGCAAAGGGAGGAAGAAATTACACCAAAGTCATATTAAACAGAGAATAGAAGGCCAGTTTGACGAAGAAAAGAGAAAAGCGTGTCCTTTGGTACTGGTGTAGAGTCACCCAACAATAGAGTAAGAGTGGAGCCTGAAGGGCAAAAAGGGAGGAACTGGGAGCGAGCAACGGCAAAGGCAGGACAAACCAAAAGCAAATGTGAAACAGAGAGAGGAATGCCACATGGGCAGGAAGGGTCAACATCTCCCGTCATAAGATGCCCATGCGTGAGGCAAGTATGACCGATGCGTAGACGCATCAGAACGGTTTCCAACCGTCGGTCACGCCTACAGAAGGAAGACCACCATCGAATCGTGGGCTTCAACGCCCTCAAGGAATTCCCGGACACATCCTCCCACTGGTGCTGCCACCGCCGAAGGAGTGCTTCCCGGAAAACCCTCGTAAAGTTCGACGCCGGGAGAGGCGTGTTAGGGTCGAAAGGCAGGGAGGACACCTCCCTTGCCGTGGCGTCCGCGTGTTCGTTGCCCGGAACACCAACGTGGGAAGGTACCCAACTAAAGGCGACTACCTTACGGCGTGATGAAAGAAGGACTAGCCAGTCCTGGATCTGTCGCACCAATGGGTGCGGAGAGACAAGAGGGGACAGGGCCTCAAGAGCGCTACGGGAGTCAGAATAAATAATAAACGATGTAGAAGGGAGCTGAGAAAGGAACCGAAGGGCCAAAAGAATAGCCAAGAGTTCCGCTGTAAAGATGGAAGCCGACGGCCGCGCAGCCCACTTCCAAGTGGAGAGCAAGAGCCGTCAGTAAACACTGGGATCGAGTCAGCATGGGAAGAGGAATGGGATAGGAATAGTTGTCGAAGGGCGGATAGGTGGAACTGGGACTTTGGTACAGTAGATAGGAGGGAGCAGATACAGAGAGACGAAATGGTCCACGGAGGGCAGTTGGAGGGGCGAGGTGGGGCGGGGCGGGGGTGCAGAGTTGCCGCAAGAACCTAACGCCGATCTCAGCTCCGACATAGAAAAAAGGCGGTTATAGGGGAAATTATTGGGAGTCTGGAAAAGGTGAGGCGAGCGAACAAGCAAAGCCTTACGTTGGAGGAAGGCAGGATCACGGTGGTCGTGTCGGGAGATGGAGGCTATGGTCGAGGCCAAGGTCTCGGCCACTGCAGTAGGAGAGGACGCTGGGCGTCCGTCTATCGTGTGGACAGGAGGAGGTTGAGAAGAGGACTTTCCGGAAATTTTCCGAATCTTGTTCCAGATTCAGGAGGAAGGGGTGCGGGAGGTGAGAGAGGAGACTTAAGTTCGCCAAGAAAAGCGGCAGGCTTCACAGACTGCGCGACGGTCCTGAGCTCGCGCACGTTTAAAGGCCATTGAATTTGCTAGGGATGGATTACGTTGAAGACGCGAAAGGCCGACTTCTTAGCCTGAACAGCCAGAGTGCATGTCGGGGGTCCACCATGGAACCGAAGGGGCAGAGGTGCGGGGAAATGTAGATTTGAGAGTGGGGGACAGAGCGGCACAGGTGATATGATCTGTGAGGTAGGTGGAGGCAGCATCAACAGTCGGGAAGTTACTTAAAGCTTCAGAGGTTTGACTTTCGGAGAAGAAAAGAGGCCAGTCAGTTTCAACGAGGGACCATCGGAGCTGGGAGTCCGGGACATACGGAGAAGGAAATAATGATTGAGCACTACCATAAAGGTCTGAAGTGACAGACCAAGAGAAGTTAAGAAAGGCGGAAGGAGAAGTGAGCGAAAGCTCTGTGGAGGAAAATGTACGGGTCTGGAGGTGAAAAGCTGTGGGCTGGCCTGTGTTGAGAAGACAGAGAGAAGTAGATAAAAGAAGGGAGACCACAACGCCATCCCGCTGGTTGGTGACAGTATCACCCCACAGAGGATGGCGCGCGTTGAAGTCTCCCAGGAGGAGGAAAGGGGGAGGAAGCTGCAGGAGGAGAGCGGAAAGCTCGTCAACAGAAAGTTCCTGTGACGGGGGCAGATACAAAGAGCAAACTGAATATACACAGTCCAGGAAAACGTGGGCCGCTACTGCCTGGAGAGGAGTGTTGAGGGGAAGGGGAGTAGATGGCACATCAGAACGGATGAAAACGGCTGTGCCCCCAACGGGGGCTGCATCAGACGGAGGAGGGGGAGAGATATGACGAAATCCTTCGGAGAGGGCGCAAGGGGCGAACCCCAAGTTGGGTCTCATGAAGGCAGACGCACACTGGGTTAAAATCATGGACAAGGAGGAGGAAGTCCTTGGCAATTCCATTGAAAGATAGCTGCCATCAAGGGGGAGCGAGAGCCATAATCGGCCGAGATTTAGGGACATGACCAGAAGGACGAGCTGACGAAGCTGGGGGGCGGGTTGAAGAAGGGGTGATTGAGGAACGGGTGAAAGGAGGCGGATGTGAGAATGAGGGGAGGAAGCAGGGCGGGGTGAATCTAACTTCTGAGATGGGGTTGGAGGGGAATATTCCGGGGGCATCAGGAGGTCAAGGAGGGAGCGGGGCGGAAGAGAAGAGGTGTTCAAAGCGGGCCGGGGTAAATCCAGTTTCCGGGGTGGAGGTGAAGATGCCAAGGGCATCGGGAGGTTAACGAGGGAGCGGGATGGTGGAGGAGGAGGGGGAGGGTGGATGTCGGCTTGAATTTGAATCTCAGAGGCCGCATCATGACCACGTCAGGAATAGAGGAGGGAAGGGGACGGTCGCGAAGGGAAGCAGGGGAACTTAGAGGAGCTGGCAAAACGAAATGGATCTCTGAAGGCGGAAGGGATATGAGGGTAGGAGGAAGAGAACTGGTGGAAGAGGGAGCAAGAGGACAAGAAGATGGGGGGCTTGAGCAGGGAAGCTTGGCAGAGGGACCCAAACGTCGGGGGCTGGCGATGGGTCGTTTAACGGAAGAGCGCGGAGGGGAGGAAAGACCAGAAGAGGGAGTGGTTTTCGATATGTATGCTGAAATTTCAGCAATGGTTTCAGGAGGGTAAGTAAGCGGGTTAGTTGCAACTGAGGTGGAGCAGATGGGGACAGTGGAATTGGAAGTTCTGGGATGACGGGTTGGAGGAATAGTGAACACAGGGGGTGGAGACGACGAGAAGGTAGAGGACGGGATAAGGGGACGGGTGGATCAGGTCTGATCAGGCCTAGGATGACAGGGTGTGGAAGAGGACGGTACAGAGGTGGTCGAAGTCCGGGGTGAACGGGAGGTTGTCGGGCGGGAAGAGCGCAGTGTTTGGGCAAAGGAGAGGCCTGGCAGACATGGGCAGTAATGTATTTGAAAATACTTAAATACAAATACGTATTTAAATACATGTATTTATAAATACTTTTTGGAGAGTATATTTAATTACATATTTAAATAATTTTGAAAAGTATTTTAGTATTTGTAAATACCTGTTTTTAAATACATTTTTGAAATACTTTTTTGTGAAGTGTTCAATTTTGCGAGAATGTACAGTACTAACCACCCAGTATATTTAACTGGTACCACAGAACACAGTAAAACATTTTTCGAGGGGCTTGTGCTTCCAGAAAGTTCCAGGCTCAGCAGGCTGGAACTTTCTGGAAGCACCTTGAAAAATGGAACTTCCAGCCTGCTCTAGTGGCGATTGTCACAGACTTACAGCTGCAGTGCGGCAGCCGGCAGTCTATCCTGAGGCATCGTCATATGTGGTTGTGTAAAGTTCAGCGTTAACTGTGCAATTAGCCTTAGCATATTGATCATATTAGACGAGGACAACATTTGTAACATGGCTGCAGCAAGTGGAAGTGGTGGAAAAGAAGGTGGTAAAATAGAAGTTGTTGATGGTGGAAGTGAAAATAAAAATAGCGAATCACACCTGCACCCACTTTTTGATGGAAAATATTTCCGAATAGCTTCCAAAGATGGTAGTAAAGTGAAGACTTTATGTCTTCTGTGCCACAAAACAATTGCACCGTCTACTTCTGCGACTTCTCGATTTTATTTTACTCTAAGCTGAGGTTAGTGATTTTATGTGCTTTTTGAAAAGTATTTGAAATGTATTTAAATACATTTTAGGAGTAATGTATTTAGTATTTAAATACTTTCTGAAAACCTGAATTTTATTTAGTATTTAATTATTTTTATTTTCAAGTAATGTATTTATTATTTAAATACATCTAAAGTATTTACTGCCCATGTCTGACGCCTGGGCGTGCGAATCGGGACCTGACGCGGGCCCTCGCTTCCTGAAAACTGACCTTGTCAGATTCCCAGACCGACAGGACCTCACGCTCGAATAGGTAAGTCGGACAGGAAGAGGCGGCGGCGGCGTGGTCTTCTCCACAGTTGGCGCAGCGGGGAGGATTTGAACAGGAGGAATTATGTGTCGGGGACGCGCAGTTGACACAAATACCAGGGGAACTTCAGCATGTCTGAATCTCTGGCATGTAAAACATCGGCGTGGTCTGGGGATGTAACGACGGACCGGAAATTGAAGATTACCGGCCCTAATTTTCTCGGGTAACTGGGAACGAGCAAAGGTCAGGATCAATAAGGGAGATGGAATACTTGCCCCCTGAACTATACAGGGTGGGAGGTAAACACGGGTCACGTTCTGAGAGGAAAGGCGAGAAGATCCGATTCCGAGTATTCCAAAAGGCGGGGAGCATGTACTACACTCGTACAAGTGTTAAAGGAAGAGTGGGGTAGACAATCCAGGGGAGTAGCCAGGATCGAGAGGGACGAAACCTTCTGGTGTTGGACTCTGGAGGAGACCTCCACCACAAGAGAACCACCATTCTGGGGCCACATCTGTCAGGGATCGCCACAACGGGAAGTGAAGTCATCGTAGACCTCAAAAACATCCAGTTGTGAGAGGGGGGGGGGAGAGGAGGTGGAAGAACTGAGGACCAGAAATCGAGGGTAATCAGGGTCAGAGTCATCTGCTTCCACGAAGGGGTCAAAAGACTTGCGGAAATAAGACATCAGGATGCGGTCTTCCAGTGGTGGAGGACTCGAGGGCGTTGCCCACCGCCCGAGTGCTAAGAGTAGTAGTAGTCCGAGAAGTAGAAGCAGTCATAGCAAACAAAAAAGAAGCTTCATCCCCCACTAGCATCCAGCCACCACCGACTCCAACAAGGGAAAGGCGAATCGTGGGCACCCTCGGTCTAGAGTGAGGATAGCCGAAGCATTACAACAAAGTTAAACGAAGGGTTTTTTTTTGTATTAGTGGTAGGGATAGAATATGGAATGTACGCCTCCATGTCCAAGAGAATCACCTCCGTGATGCGTTCAGCGTATTCGGAGGGGCCCCGGCCACAGAAGCAATAATAATTCCATGGGAAATTGGAGTACTCCCAAAGGGCGTCCCAATCAGCGGCGCCAAAATGTCAAAGGAGGATCCAAATGCCGAACTGGAGCGATAGGACAGTAGATACAAGATTGTGGTTGGAGGATCCCAACAAAGAAAAAAGTTCGAAAGAGTAACAGTCACTACATGATTCGCGTAGTACGGCTATGGAGCACCTGACCTCTGATCTTTCTGCTATATCTGATTGGGGAAGAGAAAACCTTGTGACTTTCAATGCCTCCTTATCCTCAGTTGCGTCTTGTTGAAGGTAAGGGGATAGTCGTCAGAATCTTCCACACGACTATCCCCTTACCTTCAACAACACGCAACTCAATCCTTCCTCTTCTTTTAACATTCTTGGCGTTTCCTTTTCTTGTGATCTTTCCTGGAAAGATCACATACACTCTTTCTAAAACAGCTTCTAAGAGGTTAGGTGTGCTGTACTGCCTCCGCGGCTTCTTCATCTCCACTCAGTTGCTGTCTCTGTACAGGGGTCTTGTTCGCCCCCTGTATGGAGTATGCTTCCCATGTGTAGGGTGGTTCAACCCACATAGCTGTACTTGACCAGGTGGAATCAAAAGGCTTTTCGTCTCATCAACTCCCCACCTCTTACTCAATGTCTTCAATCTCTCTCTTCGCCGCAATGTTGCCTCACTCTTTCTTTACTATCGCTATCATAACGGACATTGCTCTTCTGAACTCTCTAACTGTATGCCTCCTCCTCCTTTAAGGAAAGCACGCAGTACCAGACTTTCTACACTCTCATTCCTTTTCTGTTCAACTATCTAATGCAAGGGTTAATCGGTATTTTCAGTCTTTCATTTACTCAACCGGTCAACTCTGGAACAATCTTCCTCCTGTCTATCACCTCTCATCTTTAAACGCAGAGTGTCTAGGCATCTCGAAAACCCAGGACCTTGATTTTGGCTTTTCTTCTTCTATGGAAAGGGCTTTTGCGGGCATCTGCCCTTGGCCCCTCCTTCCTGCATAAAAAAAAAAGGACGAGTGGTGAGAAGTAAATCCGGAATGTTGGGCATATCTCCCAGGTGAATGTGGATACGGGTACGATGCTGTACAATCTGCTCTAGGTCATTCAGGAAAGAGAAGTTGTAAGCTAGTTTACCAAGGATGTCAGTGAAATAGGAAGAAAGCCAAAAGGTGGTGGTGAACATCGAAATCTCCTAAAAGAGGGATTTCTGCGAAAGGAGAGTGGAATAGAATGTACTCCACTTTGGAAGCGAGGTAGTCAGAGAGTTTTGGATTGTCAGTAGAATTAGGAGAAAGGCAGACAGCGCGGATTTATTTAGTTTGAGATTGGCATGTAAGCCATACCCAGAGGGTGTAGAATTTGGATGATTCAAGTTCGGGAATACGAGAGCAAGTTAGGTCGTTGCGTACATATGCGCAACATCCACCTTTGGAGTAAAACCTAGTATAGAGAAAGTAGAATGGTACAGAAAAGGGGATACTGTCAGTCGTCCCAGACACCCGAGTTTCAGTAAGAAAGAGACGCTGAGGTTTAGAGGAGCAGAGGAGGTGTTCAACAGATTAAAATTTTGAAGAAAGGCGACGAATGTTGCAGAAGTTTATGAAAAATGAATCAGGCAGAAGCCCAGGACATTCTTGAATGGGCAGCAGCAGAACCAGCCCAGCGGGGGAGCCAGAAGTAGAGACATTTATGGTCTCCTTCCCAGGGTACTCCGAAACTCTTGAAAACGATGCCATTGTTACCTGCCTAACGTTCCCCCACCCACCCCGGAGTGCTTCTCTGGTCAATTAATGCCTACAACTTCCTCCATATGACATTCCACATTCTGGAAACATGTCCTAAGATTCTGGTCTGACGAACTACCAGTGAGCATCAGCAGTGACACTTTCAAAGCCTATTTTGATACTAAACTTATTTACCCAGTCATGTAGATAACGCGAACACTTTGACAATGATAGCAGAGGTGCATCCAAACGAGCAAGTGTTCATTATAGCCAACCGGATGAAAAAAGAACAGCCCCTCCTCCCCCGTAAAACAGATTTTTGTAAAATAGGCCTCACTCGTATTGGTCACGCTTGGTTACATACAGTATTTTCAGATGATTGAAATATTATGCATCACACGTGCACTTGAATCTGCATTTTGATTCGCATATTATAATAAAAGATTTATGTTCAGTCATTTTGTCTTTTATTCCCTTATTTTGCTAAAATTCTTGTATCAATCTAGACTATTTTACTATATAAAAACACTTCGAACCTTCATCCAGATTGACGAACTCCTGCCTCTCTTCCAGTCCTCCGTCCGTGCCCACCTCCTTTTCGATTAAGTGACTGCGGTCGCCGATGTGATGACCGATAGCCATCTTCCGCAAGCCCGTCGAGCTGTCAGCCATTGATCGGCGCGTTTCACGAACCCCTCCAGGAACCCCATGGGAGCTCGAGGACGCTTGGTATAGCTGCGTGAGGAAAATGAATGAATTATCATATTATCGTTGTTAGTGGTGGTTTTGGAGTGGAATTGTTTTTCGCACAATTCCACCCACGAAGAACTACCTTAAGCAAATCATGGTTTCCTCGGTTAAATACCTTCCTATATCCTATATTCAGCAAGTGGAATAGCTGCAATTATAACCAATGTTAATAACTGCTACACACGAGTGCGAGGTCATGTGACGGCTACACATCCTGCGGCATTTTCACTATGACACTTTCCTATATATCTTAGCTAAATAATTAGGCGTACATAAACAAAAATTAAAAAAAGGGAAATTTCCCACAGGTACATAGAAATATATAATGAATTACTTAATACTGAAGATAACAGTAACAAGAGATCTCTATCCCTTTATTTGACTCTAGTTTCAAATTTATCTCAGGATTTGAGGCGACATAAAAAGTGAAGTAATTCTCGTGTCAGGGGACTACAGGGGATTCCAGGAAGATGTATACACACATTCCTATGCTACCACGTGTATAGATGCGTGTGTTTAGACGTGCGTTCACTCGAAAGCCCATACATGTCGATACCTTGACAAGGCAGCAGCAGCATACCGCTGATGCACGTGACAAGAGCGAGTGCTCAAAATTTTCGTTAACATCTAAGCAAGCGTTGCAGCGTCTGGAGAGCGAGCGACACGCAACCACACGTCCACGGATGTCAGTGCAAACATCAAAACTCAACTGTTGGAGTTCCTGGATGGTCGCTTGCTTCGTGGCGTTCCGTATCCTCGAACGCGTCCCACACGAAAACAATTTGGTGGTTTGATATCCGGAGAGCGTGGTGGGTATTCCAATGTTCTACGTCGCCCCATCCATAACACAAGAAAGCCTTCTTCCAAAAATGCCCGAATATCACAATAAAAATGAGGGAGTGACATCTTTCCAGAAAAACACTTGTTCATTGTCATAAACCTTCTGAATGGCGAGCACAACGCTGCTTATCAACTATTCAGATGAAGGTTCTAAATAGTTCAATACAGACAGTTAAGTCAAGTCAATTCATAATACCATTCAACTTAAAACACCTCGTCTGATCATATAATGTCGATGAACGTTGGGTTCTGACGCGCGTTGTTCAAAAACAAATTGTAGAATTCAAGCTTCCCGTAATGCGTCATCTTCAATCAATTTATTAAGAGATGGGGAATGTATAGTTTCCAGTTTGCACTACAGAACACTCAACGTCGCCTAACAACGTAAAAGGAAGTGGTAATGCGACGTGGCCACGATGTAGTTTGTAGTGTTAACTAATTTGGGATAAACTCCACATGAAACCTCTCCAAACATTATAACTTCACCAAAAACATTAAAAGGACATTCAAAATGAAAATTAAAACCTCCTGAAACCTATAACAAACTCTGCTGATTCCAACTTATCAAAGTTGTTTGCACATTTCTGATAGTCATTAAGGCCCACTGTTTTCTATTCTTAAAACGTTTTTCCCTAAACAATTGACAAATCATGTTTCCTTTGGAATGCACGATACACAATTACACATGCGACAATTTTCAGTTAAAAAGGTAAAAACTGGACATTAAAAGCGTCCAACGCTAAACCTTCCACAAAATGGCCACAAACTAAAAGCCGCAATATTCCTTAATAAAATTCGCGTTTAATAGCAGCTTTTGCGCTCGCGGAGATCGTCTCGAGGTTAAGCAAACTGTGTATTAAGTATATTAAATACTTAGACATTAATAGAGGTGTGAAGCCAAGTATTATCTAACGCTTAACTGACATTAAGCCTTATACCCTGGGTAAAGTGATTACTTGGGTAAATTGCTTTACTTTTTCGACCACACAGTCGCAACCTGGTAAAAGGTTAAGGAAAAAACATTAGAACTAGAAAACCGTCAAGACTGGTGAGTCAACGAAGGTTGAGCCTAAGTTTCACTCACTCATTCGCACACTACAAAAACTCTTGAGATTATGACATTATAATAGTTTCATTAAACGTAAAAATGCGAAATGGACTGAAGAACATCTTCATTTCATGGCTGCTACACATTTATTAATTTCTATTTAAATGTATTTGTAATGCATATGCAATTTATAGATATAAAGTATAAAATTCTCCTTTTTACTATGACTACAGTAATGAATCAAAACCACGCCCCACCAGCAGCTCAGCGTCTTAACACTAGGCTAACCAGGGTACCCATTTATCTACCAACCAACTTTTTTTTTGTGTGTGTGTGGAAAGATGAACAGCTGGGTTTTGCTGCACACCACCTGCCGTTACTGGGTCTCGATCCCGGAGCCAAGAGATTCGTAGTCAGCGACGCTAGCCACTACACCACTGAGGCGCATAGATATGCCGAAGTATGCCTAATTATTTCAAACTAAAGTCCTGAAGGGGCTTAGCTATAGTGCCTATCGTGAAATGAAATATTTAAAATTCACTTTAATTCATTGTTTTATATAACGTGTACTATTATTTTAATAGATCTGGAAAAAAAAAAAGCGTTGTAAAATTTAATACATGAAAGTTAATGAAAATTCCTCGACATTACCACATACCTGAACCATTGGGTCCATTTTCTTTTAGTCTAACATCATAGAAAATTCTGCGTAAATTATTTCAAAAGGAAACGTAAATAAAATGGGTTATGGTTTGTGCTTGTAGTGATGATGATGATAATGATAAATTAGATATTTAACAAACATTTAGCAACTGTGCCGACTACCGAGTATTTATCGACGTCAGTACCTCTCTAATGCAGGGTTTGGTTCAAGTACTTACTCGTACTTGGTACTCAAGTACCAATTTTTAGGTACTTGTACTTGTATTTGTACTTTAAATTTCATAATAGTCTGTACTTGTACAAATGTATTTGAAAACATTCATTGAAAACATTCAAGTACTTTCAAGTATTTTTCAATTACTTCAAGTATTTGGTAATGAAAAACTACATTTGGTAATGAATCTCAACGAAATTGGTAATGATGATAACTTTGAAACAGTCGTGTTTGTAAAGTGTAATGATCACACGTACAAATAATGTAGATGCATCGTTATGAAATGAAAATAGATTAAGAGTAAGACATTTTATGCAGAGTTAAAGGGGTGGCTAGACATTGAGTGTCAATGACTTCTTGGTTATGAATATATATATACTTTTTTAACTATGGTCTATGACTATGTGATGTATATATGGGCCTTGTGAAGTGCTTGAGTTTACTTTTTGCAACTAGTTGATCACTAACGGATTTACGGAGGGGGGGAGGGGTCGTCCCCCCCTTGGTCAATATTGGCACCCCTTCCAAATGCTTCATTTTTTATAATAAATTTTTTAATTTCTAAAAGCAAAAATATACATACTTTTTTAAATTCTAAAAATATGAACACCCTTGTAAATACCTGACAACTTACATTTCAATTTTATTTTTAAAAACTGTGTATAAAAATAATATTTTCCTTCGTATACTCAATTAAATTCTGCTTTCCAGCTTTACATATTCATTTATTAATGGTTGTAAGCATCTGTAGACACAAGGTTAATATGCTTGTAAACCCTTTGCGTAGTATTCACATTCACGATCTTCCTCTCTCTAAATGCTGATTCAGGTAATACTTTGAACAGATGATTAGATAACGTCAATCAAATTAGTTCCAATATTTAGTACCAGAAACCTGGTCTTTAACTACATTTTAATAAACGCTAAAAATTTGCCTGCTGGTGCTTAAAGGATTAACAATGCATTTTTAATTCGTGTATGTAATTATATTTCTATATAGTTAAACATCATTTTGGCGCAATTTTTACATATGTAAAGGTCCCGCCCTCCTTTCGAAAACCCTAGATCCGCTACTGCAGTTGAGTGATTGTTTCTTCATTGTTTTTTAATTTCACTTAATTTAGAAATACTTGTGATAAGCATCATTGCATCAGGATAAGGGACAAATTTACATTTAAACTGGGTTTAACATTCATTTTCATATTCCAAACTAACTTGCTTTCAGGTTAGGCATTTAGAGTGTCAGTGAGGTCATGCTTATAGGAAACATTACTTTGTATTATTGGTGTAACTATAAGCCTTGTAATGTTTACATGGGCTTTGTGATGGGTTTGCGTTCATTTTTTGTGAATAACAATAAAATTGTAAACAAATAAGGATAAATTTCATTTTCTTCGACGAAAGTACTCGTATTTGTACTTGTACTTCACAATTAAGTACTTGGAATTACTTGACCAAATTTTCTACAGTAGTACTTGTTAGTGATGGGACGATTAATCGGAATCGGAAGAATCGAGCATTTTTCAGGAATCGGAATCGGAATCGAGAGAATTGTACCATGATTTCCGATTCTTAAAACGATTCTTTAACTTTTAATTGAACCAGTTTTGCAATGTAAACTTTAAAATTTAAATGAAAGAGGATAACAAATTTTATTTTTATTGTATTGTAGCTATACATTAAAACATGTATATCCATGATGTGTAATCAAGAAGATTAAAATGAATTGTTACAACTTACAGTTGATTTTTATTTTTAAACCAATCTATTATAATTTATAATTTATATTACCATACTCATAATGTAAATAGTTAATCTTACCTGAGTAAAATATGACAATTTCCAGAAAAACAAGTATAGAATTATATTTAAAAATATTGAGAATCGGAATCGAGAATCGTATCGGAATCGAGACTTTTTAGTGGTATCGGAATCGGAATCGGAATCGTTAAAAATTTTGGTATCGTCCCATCACTAGTACTTGTACTTACTTTCTCAAATTCCTGAAGTACTTGTACTTACTCGTACTTGAGAGAAAGTACTTGAACCCAAGCCTGCTCTAATGTGAATAAACGTGAAGTTCATATGAACGTGGCAAAAGAATTAACTAGAACTAAAGAGGAATAGAAGCGGTTTGTGGTGTGTGTGTAAATGAGTATAACTTCATGAGCCTATACAGTTTCCTTATGGATGTAATAAATAGCGAATTTTTTTTCATTTGAAATTTCTATTTCTTCAATAGAACTTTTAGAACTTTCAAATACTTATTTCTGTCATCTTCACAAAATTTCGCGCCACCCCGGTTGAAAAAAACTGACATTGAGACGTACCCAAACCCAGTCATGAGAAGTAAACAATGGATCCGAAGTTGAGCTGCGCGCTTTACTCCCATTAGCGATTCCTTCTCTATCCTTGTATATGCGCAACTTATCAGCTTTTTGTCGTGCACACCTCATGGAAGCGAGTGTACGTTTAAAAATTCCAATATTTCACTCCCGACAACCCGAAGGCCAAAAATATAATTCGAGTTAAAAAGTGAATTCTCAAAACTAAAGTCCAAAAATACACGACAAAAACTTTACTTCCTATTTAGTGTAAAAATGCAAACACGAGCTCATCCACGAGACTTCCATTGAATGCAAAAATTAAAATAGGTTTTACTCCAAAATCTTAGTTTAAAAAAGTTTAAACTGTAAAAATATGTGATCTTTAATTTTCAAAATAATTTGTGCAGCAGTTAAGCGTTGTATAATCTTAAAGTAAAGCAAAATCTGGAATGGAAGATCAAATATTCGATATACTTTTTATTTTTATCGATGATGACGACGACGACGACGACGACGACGACGACGACGACGACGACGACGACGACGAACGACAACAACAAGGTAAAACCTAAAAGGTAGTTCGTAATTAATCGACCTTGGGTCGACTCACAAAGAGTAGAAACTGGAAATTCGATTCATATACCGATCTTAACTTTTCCACAGTGGCGTTTAAATAAATTGGGTCCCTGTAAATAAATTCCAAACTAATCAGATGGCCACACACGCACATTGACCTATAATGTACTTCGCGTAAGTATGAAATAAATTTTGTATTAGTTCATCAAATGATAAAATCGAAAGACACTTAAAAATGAAAATATCACCCAAAGTCGCAAAACAGCATTAGGAATTTGAGAGTAGTGGAAAGCAGTATTCAAAAAGGTAAATTATATTAAAAATGTTTTGAGTGGACAGCTTTCATACAATTCTAATATTTATAAGTTATAAACGATCAAAGTCAGTTAAAATTCTATGATATTCTTTCATTACGTATTATAAAGTCTTTCGGAGCTATTGAAGAATAGGGACCCCAGCCTTCTTTAGTTAGGCTTATAAGGCTAACTAACGAAAATATCACGACCTAACCTAACCAATCGTTAGGTTAACGTACGCCCTTGACGATTGGTTAGGTTAGGTCATGATATTTTCGTTAGTTAGCCTTATAAAGCTAACTAAAGAAGGCTGGGGTCCCTATTCTTCAATAGCTCCAGCCTTTCTTTAAGCCACGAGTAAAAACTAATGTAAGCAAATGGTGTAAATTCAAAAGGAGCCTTAAGATGCCACTAACAATTAAAAGAAAACGGGGAAAAAAAGAGGGGGAGGGCATTAATTTAAAACTTGCTTTAAGCCATTGTGCATTTAGACCCAAAAGGAATACTTCGAGGAGAAGCAATGTGATGAATATTAAGTGTACTGAACGCACGCGCACTAATACTTCACCTTTTCAGCATTATTACTTAAAATAATGCCACTTTCACCTACTTAAATATATCATTAAACTTAATTCTTGACATTTTAATCAATTCTTTTGGCTACTAATGAACATACAAAAGTTAAGCAAACAAAAGCTTCCTCTGAATCCACTCGCAGAGGTTTCCAAGGGTGAGTTTTAATCCCCACACAGACCAAGATTTCCCAAATCCCTTCTACCTGCATCCCTCGCGAAGCTCGCTCCTGCCACCCACAGCTGTTCGCGTCAGTCTTCCGCATGACGAGAGGCGCCTGAAGCGAAACGTTGCAGTGCATTTCAGTTCACAATAACGGGATAGACTGACAAACGTACAACGGACAACGAAAGAAAACGAAGAGGGACAAATTACACGTCAATGGAGGAAGGATCGACGAGGATCCTCTATTGGAAATAAACTCCCTACAAAACACGTCCAGTGCCTGAAGCAGTTCGATTTCCTCGTCCTTTTTCACGCAAAAATTTGGAGGCTAAAATCGATGCATTAGAATGAAAGCTGCTTTTTTTTTTCTTTTTTTTTTAAATCACTTAAAAATTTGAAGATCAACCAAAGAATACACAAAATTAAGATAATGATTTACAGTTTAAAGAACTAAAGTTTAAAAGGCTAAAATAAATATGAAGAAGTACAGTGTTAATAAGAAAAAAAACCGAGGATATGAAGTTAAAATTAAGAATACTTTTGAGTTCGTATCAGTTAAGAATTAGCGAATTAAAAGAGTTGGGATTGAGTGAGTGTAAAATAGGGCATGGTTAATTAATCACTTTTAGGATAAAGTGATGAATGATGAAATTTCTAATTAATCAATGATTAACTGATTAAAAATTACTAACAATTAAATACTGAAAAAAGTAAGAAACAGCTTTATTGTGTCTGTTGCGTGAGATAAGACCGAAGAAAACATTTTACTCAAACATTTAGTTTGCTTTAGTTCAAGAAATCAGGCATGGGCGGATTAGACAGTTTATACACGCAAAAAGGTGTCAAATTCAAATGATACATTATAAAATTTAAGGTAAAATAATGCTGAAATTATGAGGAAAATTAATCATTTCCCATCATTTTCTAAAAATATTTTTAAATTAATTAATAATTAACTTATTAACTGATTAACCAGAACCATGCCCGAGGTCACTGTAAAAAGGGTACTCGTATTCCGCGTGGGTTCGAGTCGCATTGGATTTGAAAGTCACTCCGAGGGATTTGCGGATCATTAGAAAAGTGCTCAAAAAGCTAAAAGTTTCCTTAATTCCAACGAAACAAGACACTTTCTTTAACCAAAATGACCCCTTAAATTAATTAAAATAAATGCACAAAGTTTCCTTATCGAATTGTACTCATGTTTAAATTCATCTCAGTTCAAAGAGAACTATTTTTAAACTCATTCTAAATTTGACTTTAATAAAAGAAAAACGATATAATTTTATTTTATATAATCTGACGCCTTTAACAGTTTCTCGGTTTAATACTTTTGGTTTTGAAGCGAGAAAAATTAAACCGCCATCTTGGTCCATTAAATATGAACGTACGAAATATTTTAACGAACTTCGGAGAAAAAATGATAATTTAATACTTAATAATTTCTCAGCAAACACCTTCTTACCTGAGGTCTACCGTCGGGGCCCGTAGTCATGGTCATCACGGAACTACTGCTATAGGAATGACAAGAGCCCTCCCTCGGCATAGATTCCTGAAAAAAAGAAAAATGTAGCTCAAAATCACGAACCTCAAACGGATATGAATCCAGTTTTTTAAGTACAATAACCACACTCGGGTAAGATGGAAAGTGAAAAAGCGATGAAGTGGGAACTGGGAATTAGGAGCTAGTGGGGACTCGAACCCAGAGTCTCAGTAGCTACTAATTTCTCACAATTGCATTTCTCCTAAGTGACTGGTGGAGCCAGTAATGATCCGTCTCGGTCCAGCGTTGAATTGCAACCATAGAAATATTGGGATCTTTTCCTCTAAGCACCCCCATGCGTATATATATATATATATATATATATATGGTGTCCCATAAGTCCGGCATCATAGGAGAAATTCATATTTTTTTTATTTCTACAAACCATAATTCATATTTTTCTATTTCTACAAACCATAATTCATATTTTTCTCTTTCTACAGGCCATAATGTCTGTGCCGGACTTATGGGAACCCTGTATATATATATTTATATATATATTTATATATATATATAAAACAGGCCAATACGGGTTCCGCACAAATGGTGTTTACATAGCGATGGTTTGCGTGTCACTGATTGTGTTCGAAGAGAGATGAAGCCGCGTCCAGATGTCCTTGTAACGAAGTTGAGGTGCGAGGCAAAACATAAGGACATACCTTGAGTGGATCCTCGTGATGTGTCGTCATCTTGGTCGTGTTCGTGTTCATGGAACATTGCTAAAGTATTTGAAAACGTCTCTGCCACTTCAGTAGCCGCTACAGTTAGCCGGGGAGAGTGTGAGCGGGGGTTTGCCTCCTTGGAGGCGGGGAGAGTCGCTGGCTACAGTTTGACCCACCCCAACTTCCAAGTTTCCCGCGCATCTTCTCGTCAACGTTTTTTGCCAAATATATCAACGGTCCTCTTCGGCTGCTGTACGAGAAATCATTTGGCAAGACCCCTCTTGACGACACCCCCTACTTCACCAGGGATCTCTTCATCAAGCACGACGTGTTTTCCCCCCACCCCCACTCCTACGGGAAGGCCTAGAAAGCATTCTTCAAGCAAACAAGTACGCACACACACACATCCACGCAAACTGTCTGTTTGCATCATTCCATGAATTTACTACTACTACTTGTTTCTATGAACGACGTCTTTTTCTTTTTCTTCGGCAGGAACGAATTCATCGAGAACGACCATGCGACGAGTTTTGGGCATTGCATACGAACTCAATACAGTTCCCCCTGCCCCCCTCTCGTCTCCTTCCTTTTCTCCCCCACTCGCTCCGTGTTCCTACCGTACCCCAACCCCATTCCCTGTGATCCTCTCTCCAGCTCCACAGCCAGCCTCATCCATTCCTATTCCTCCCATCTCAGCACCCTCCCTCATGCCACCTTTCTCCGTCTCTCCGTGCGAGCGTCAGCAAGACCTACAGTCCTTAGAACAAAACGTTTTTCATCGCTTGCATCAAACGATCTCTTCTTTTCTCGCTCACTTCGCTCTCTGGGGGAAGATTACTGTAGCGCTACTGAAGTGGCAGAGACGTTTTCAAATACTTTAGCAATGTTCCATGAACACAAACAACACGACCAAGATGACGTCACACAAGCACGACTAAGATGACGTCATCACAAATATCCACTCAAGGCATGTCCTTATGTTTTGCCTCACACCTCAACTTCGTTACAAGGACTTCTGGACGCGGCTTCATCTCTCTTCGAACACAATTAGTGACACGCAAACCATCGCTATGTAAACACCATTTGTGCGGGCCCCATATTGGCCTGTCATCATTCACCTAACTTTATATAAAGACTAATCATTACCTCGCGCGTTATTAATAATACTGAAGTCATTATTCAAGTATACACATTATTTCAACTGTAAACAATCAACATATTCTGTCTCATTCATAACTCATTTGTTTTGTTTAATAAAGGAAGAAAACTCATTCTATCAATCAACCTAATTAATAACATCATTTGATCTACAAAGATCTGGTGACTTCGGCCTAAGTATTTATCATTAACAATCAATCATTAACAAATAACCGGAATTATCATTCTTATTATAGTACCGATTACCAATAAAGTGGTAACTAACTAACTAACTAACTAAATATATATATATATATATATACGATTAGTTAGGTTAAATCGTGATATTTTCGTTAGTTTTAATGAAAATATCACGACTTAACCTAACCAATTGTCAAGGGCATACAAAAATTGGGGTTGCTATAAAGGAAAAGATCCAAATATTGTTTTCATTCAATGATCACTTTCATTCGAAATATTTTTATTTATCCACAATTAAGAGTAATTTCATTAAATTAGTTTTCATTTGTTTATTTAAATAAACTCTTTGAAATAATGATGATGATGATGAAACATTTTGGTTGACGAAGATGCGAGTTTTCAGCATAAATTAATGACAAATTCCTTACTCAAGAATAACGTGTAATGTAAAATTATGGGGTTATGTGAAAACATTTGTATGAGCGACGTATATACTTTTAATTTTCCGAGTTTTAAACGCAAAATTAATAATTCCTATGTCAGTGTTGCCTCATTCCATCCCAAATGAATTTTATACATCTGATGAATAAATGAGAGTTCAGGTTGCCTTCACGAACATTGTGTTCTACTTACGTGTGGCAAGGGAGGCATTGAAGGAAATCTGAAGATAAAAGGGGAAACTGCCGCTTGAAACATCTTCCCTCTCTTCCCCTTCTCCAAAATAAATAATTTAACTTCACAATTCGTAAACTTTTGTTGCCTTTATCGTTCGAAGAAATTACAGATGGAAGAATTGCACCATTTTAAAACAATTATTTCATTGTTGAAGAATGTCGACACTTAATTCCACTTATTAATAGCTTTACAATTTAGGCTTACTTGGGAAGTCTGATAAGACTACATAAATTATTGCACAGTATATTTACCCAATGTAGAGCCTTCTAAAGCGTTTCCTGTAGGCCTAGAGCAGCCTACGCGCGACCGAGAAAGAGGACACAGTAGGCTTCTGGTAAACGCGCAACAGAGAACTACACAAATGTCAAACGAGTAAAATTCTGGCCTCGTCAACTGCCGCAGCGTTCAATTCATTTCGTTACACATTTTTTGAAAATTTTTATTTATTCGACTCTAACATGAAAATATGTTCGTCCGCGCTACACGAACACTACCATGAAAATTTTTGTCTCTTCGTGGGCACGAGCAAAAGGGTTCTGCCCCCATTAATAAACCACCACAAACACAGAACAGACCTTGGCCTACATTGTGAATAAATCGAGTATCAAAATAAACGAGAGAAAACTTTCTTTGGGTTGAAGGCAGAAAATACTCTTAAATCTGACCTTCCTACAGACCGCAATCACGAGCAGCATTATTCAAAGCAAATTACTTAAAGCACTTTCACAAAATTCAAAAGGTACTAACTACTACGATGAAATTCGTAAATGCAAACGAGTCTTAAAAGTTAATTGTTTCAAGCCTATTATGTTAATACCGAATAATATATTCAACTTTTATTATATTTTAACGAGTGATTAAATATAAGTCGTAAAATTAAATGATGATCCCAATGACAATTTTATTAGCCACTGAACGCGGATCAAACCAGCCCACAGATCCTCGTTTTTTCGTGGGTTTACTCAGTGCGTGGGTTTAATGACTGTTTGAGCAACCCTAACACTTCTGAATCGAGCAGAACCAACGCAGTACTGACGAAGACGTAAAGAGGAAGACTCGAGTGGGTCTCAAGCCCAATATGCGCACTTTTTCAAACCAGGATTTACTTTAAACGTCGTTGGCAACCCTCGTTCCCACGGAGGCGTTTCCACTTTCACCTTCCACGAGATTCATTCCAGACGATTAAATTAATCCTTGGCGATTTATCCTCGCGCCTTGACGTCCTTTATTCATCACGCAACGCGGCACAACCTCTCACTAGCTGAGTAACACACGAACACCAGCTGAGGACGGGCACGAGACTACACAGACTCCCGATTCTATCTCGGTTACTGTAATGAAACTGACTTAAATAAGCCTTGCCTTTTCTAGTCACTCCATACGTGCTCCGTCTTGGCGAAACCAATTAGCCGAGGATAGTTAAAATTCAGTCAGAGGTAAAATTACATTTGTGTATAAAGTAACAACCATATTCAGAATTGATGGCAAAGCATATGAAGTCAAACTGATGCAAACAAAACACCAAGAAGTCAACAATAAAAAATGCGAAATAAAAAATCTCTACACGATAACGAATTAAACCCGTCCAGTCGTCAATAACTGGCGAGAGAAATCCTACATTTAAATCACGTTCTTAGAATTCCTTCTCATGTACGCCTGACCAACCAATTAAATGAACAATATTTGAAAGCCAAAACAATTCTCTTCACCCACTGAACTAATAACCTTCTCTTATGAGGAAACTCAACTATCGCTATTTTAAGCTCTCAATTGACATTCAACTTCTGTATCATAAAAAGGCTTTAAAATGGTTCCCTCTCAATGACACTACCTAAAAAGGATCTCCGAGAAGATCAGATGCAATACAGTGGAACGAGCCGTGAAATATGACTAACTTCTTCACCGTATTCTCCTCATTCGTCCCCCCGAACCCGCCAAATAAAAAACAAAACAAAAAACCAGGTCCTATCACGTACGTCGAAAACCTTTAGTACAAGTCCAACTTTCAGTAAGACTATAAAGCTAAATAAATTTGTGACACGAATGGCTTTCTGAAGTCACCAAACGTTCGCCTAATCTCACTTACCATTGAAGACACGAGAGGTCCGAAGGGAGAGAAGCCGAAGGGGTCTCTGCGGTTGGAGGTATCATCGGACGGCGCCATGAGGGAGGGGTAGGAGGCACTTCGAAAGAAGGGATCGTCACCGAAGGGGTCCCGCATCATGGAACTCATCATATTCATCTGACTAAAGATGCTCCGAGTGCTGCACGGGAAGAAAGTGGGAGGAGAAACAAATGAAAACCGTTCGCCGTTTCAATCATCAATTCTTCCTACTGAATCAAACTCAAAATCAATCAACTAAAGTAAGCAGAAAGGCCTATTAGCGGTTTCTTTTAGGAAACGATACGCTCAGTAAGCAAATAAGAATAATTTTGCTGCTTAAGATGTTAAACAAAATCAGATCGTAGAGAAGAGAATAAACGCTTCACGGATCAAGGTCTCTGTCATTCTTCAAAAGTAAATAAAACCCTAAAAGAATCGGAGCTCGGAATTGTTCCCGCCTATTGGGACCTACCTACGTGACTATTTCCATAGCATCAAGTCGGAAGAACTCCATAGGTCTTCCCACGCGCACAAAAAACGAAAAGGATTAAAATTTTTATTAAATTATAAGAAGACTAATTTCGATAGTAATTAATTAGCATAAACCTAGATTTACAATCGTATAAAATTAATATATCGTTTATAGAATTTTTTGAGTGAAAGACCCGGTGGGCAATTTGTTCCTACGTCGGGTCCTACCCTACCCACCTAACATCGCTTTGGTCCTTTGAAAATTTCTTAATTCCAGAGTCTGTTTTCCCTCAGATGGCGGCGGACTAATAGATCGTACGCTTGAATATGCGAACCCGCACCAAAACGCGTCCTCAGTTCACTCAGCCTATAGAAATTACCCTTTCGCTATTTCATATTTAAAATAAGTTTCGATTAGTAATGTCGTACATAACAGAATGTGGCAGCGTCATTAACCTTTGCCGAAGTATTTTTACAAAAATAGAACGGTAATACAACCTTCTTTATCTTCTAACTTTTAAGTTTATTGAATGGAGTAAGATGACAAAGACCTTAAGCCAAGTTGACTAATAAATTGTTTACCATCTGACGTTTGAAAACATACAAGATACTTTTATGCAACTCTCGTTGCCAAGAAGAGCGCGGCAGTATTTTTGGAGTACAATGCAATGTCGGATGCGATACATTTGTCATTTCAATCAGATGAATGTCCCGCTGTCGCGTATAAAAAATAGCGAACAATCATAAATTTATAGTTTATATAAACAAAAACGGGTTTTAATCGCGAACGCATTTTTGTTTTTATCATAACTATCTAAAAATGTTCGAAGAATGAATTTACTCGGCTAATTGGGTATTTCAATATCTATTTTTAGCTACAAAAACGGCGGAAGGATATTTCATTGACATCACATTCTGTGGAAAAGGTTTTCTGGGATTAAATTAATTTGAACAGAAGCGTAATAAACAAAATTTAGTGATTAATGTATTTTTAATATGGTTTAATTAATTAATTTTATCCTTGGTTAAAATGTTATAAATATAACGGTTACTTACTTTGAAGCAAGATGTGTCGGGTTTAAAAACCGACTTCAGAGAAAATTTGAAAACTAATCGTCTAAAAGCTTACAATACGGACATTTCTTTTAACCAATAACAAAAGCACAATTTCTTAAGGCCCCTTTTCGCGGGGTATTTTCATACAAGACTTCAGATTCCTTCCTTGGTTTAAGACGTAAGGACGCATTTTGGTGGCAGTGCTAAATTTTAAGTGTGAAAAAGCTCGGATAACTAATAATAATCATGTAAAAGCTAGCTAGCTCTCCCCCCCCTCCCTGTGTGTGTGTGTGTGTGTGTGTTTTAGGATTAACAATTAACCAAAAGCCCCTCCCCGAAAAGTGAAGTCTAAACTAATAAATGTTTTCAGAAAACGACCATCTTCATCCTCCTCGGCCACGCTGTTTTGAAGAGGATTTGGCAGTTGTTTTCGTAAAATGTCGTAGTTAGAACAGCAAGATTAACAAAAATTTAACAATTAGTCACGTTAAGTTAATACCATTGATGAAATGTGTTTCGGTCATTATACAGGGTGTTTCACAACCGGTTTGCCATACTTTAGGGGGTGATATCGAGTAAAAAAGTTAATACAACATCAGTGCTATTTCCAACCGTTGTGGAGCTATGGACGTTTTAAGGTGTACGGGAAAAATATAAACGAGAGTATTAATCTGATGTATTCATTGCTACATTTTATGAGATACACCTTATAAATGTTCAAAATGTCCGCCTCGGTTTTCAATGCACAGTCGTGATCATTCCAAATAAAAGTCCACTGCCCATTGAATCATTTCGGGGTGTTCTCGTATGTAAGCAGCGGCATCCATAATCCGACGCAAGAGTTCCTCTCTCGTTTGTATCAGGTCATCCCATGAGTAATGTCGTTTTTTACGATAGATTAAGTTTAAACTAGTCCTACTCGGTTTAAGCATAAATTTACCAAAGGTTATATCTAAGAGGAGATCTATCGTGTTTCGCTACATACTTTACAGACCTTGACCAGTGAAGACGTGTGTTTGGCTTTACGTGAACCCCCTCATAAACATGGCGGTATCAGAAGAGCATATCAGGCATATAATGCTTTACGAGTTCAAAAAAGGGAATAGTGCTACTGAAGCAACGCGAAACATTCAGGACGTTTATGGCAACGATATTCTGCATGCGAGGAAATGTCAAAGATGGTTTCAAAAGTTTAGGAATGGTGACTGCTGTTTAACAGATGCAGCACGCTCTGGACGCCCTGCTGAATTTGATGATGACCCGCTGTTAGCCGCACTTGAAGAAGACTGTTCAACAACTGTCGAAGAATTGGCCCAGAAACTCAATTCATCCCCGTCCACCATCCATCGACATTTGCAACAACTCGGGAAAGTGCCTAAGTTAGGAAAATGGGTGCCACATGAATTGTCGGTCGACAATCTGAGGGTGCGGGTAAACATTAGCACGGCTCTTCATTCCCGTGAACTCCAAGATCCGTTTTTGCACCGTTTAGTGACTGGTGATGAAAAGTGGATATTAGGGTGCATCAAACTCCCTTAGGTTCTTGGATTTTAATGTCTATTCTCTCAAATGTTACACTTGTTGCTAGAAGTGTGTATGCCAAACATTAATTAAATCGGAGGTGGTCCTGGGTGGCCACCGGTCACTTTTATATTTTCGCGGCAATTTTCGGGGGCAGCGCTATGTAAAAATATCTATTTTTTTTATTTACCAACCAGTTGACTACTTACATTGTTTCTTTTAATATAGAGTTGCTAAGGGGTGATTTACATAACATTTGAGAGAATAGACATTAAAATCCAAGAACCTAAGGGCGTTTGATGCACCCTAAAGGGGTGATTTACATAAAACATGTACCATAAACGAAACTTCACTTATAGTCTAATAATATCCTTTATTGTCTTTCAGAAACAATGGAAGCTGTAACAATGGAAGCTAAGAAGACCAGATTAGCAAGTGCCATTTTTGGTCTTGGCAATGCTCTTACAGAAGGAGATGGTACATGACAGGAGTCCGCCTCCCAACTTGCCGGCAGGTTCTTCGATGCGTGATGTGGCACATCCAGAAAGAAATATGTGAAGGCAAACAAACACAGCCACTCAAATGGAAATCTGCCAGCATAGTCCTTATCCAGCTGAAAACATTCTACACTAAAGCAAATATTCCTATGCTTTCAGACCATCAATGCTGCAAACTAATACTTGACCTTCTTAATGACAATAACAAATTGCGTCAAATACCTGTTTCTCGCAGAGAATCTCCAAACACTTTGGCTAAGTTGCAATCCATGAATGAACGTCTTGATAAGACCTTTGGTGTATGGACAAAAGATGCAATGACAAACATTAAGAATGAGGAAGATAGAGCATTTTTAGAGTCAATGAAATCTGACAGAGTAGCCTCATTTGGTAGTGTTGACAAGAAGAAAGCTGATAAAGATCGTAGAAAAGAAAAACGCATCTTAGCGGAAGCTTCAAGACGAGAACGTCATGAATCATCCAGTGAACAAGAGATGAAAAGTTCTGTATGCTCTGATGATAGTGCCTCTGCAGATAGCTTGGAAGAAACTGAAGAAGAGGCGATTCCAGAGCTTCAAAGGAAGCGTAGTCACCACAGATCAACATATGCAGGTACGTCTGCCTTTATTCCTCATGATATTCTGAAAAGGCCTTCAGTCGTGTCTGTTGCTACTCGACTAAACATAACTCCTGTTCAACAGGCTGTGCTCACCGAAGCTGTAATTCAAGAGGCAGGAGGTGATCCACGTCGTGTGGCCAAGTCGTATTCAACTGCTGATAAGGCTCGACGATCAATAACAAGTGCTATCGCCAAAGATATTCGAGAAAATTGGATCGCCCCAACAGCTGCAACACTTCACTGGGATGGCAAGCAGATGCATACGCTCACAAACAAGAATGGCAAGGAAGAAAGATTGCCAGTGTTGGTTGGGAATGCCACTGATGTAAAGCTACTGGGAGTGGCTAGATATCCTCGTGGAAGTGATATGTCATCAGGTGACATCATTGCCGAGCACACTTACACGTTTCTACATTCATGGAAGTGCAAACAGTCAGTTGTCAACTTATGTTTTGACACAACAGCATCAAACACTGGACACGTTACAGCTGCCTGTGTTACCATTCAATCAAAACTGGACCGTGCTCTTCTGTGGTGTGCATGTCGCCATCATGTTGGAGAGGTAATCCTGGATCATGTGTTTGACGCTCTCAAAATTGAGACATCAAAGTCTCCAGAAGCATCTTTGTTCCAAAGATTCCAGAAGAATTGGGAACGCATATCGCATGCAAAGGATGAAAGTTTAACCAAAATTGACATTTCAATGTACAATGACGATGCACAACAACTGCTTTTATCCTGCAAAAACAAGGTTTTAAGCACAATCCGCACAAGCGCTTCATACTGTAGGGAAGACTACAAGGAAATGGCACAACTCTGCCAGGTAGTCCTCGATGATGATGTCACAAAACAAGGAACACTCCACAGACCTGGGGCCATGCATAAAGCAAGGTGGATGTCAAAGATTCTTTATTCCATCAAAATATGCCTACTTGAAGAGCAAATTTCTGTACTACCTCGAGGAACTGTAACAACACAACATCAACAGGAAAACTGAAGGAGTTTGTTGTTTTTGTTGTTTATATTTATTGTGATTGGTGGCTCATATGTCAGTCTGCTTCAAATGCCCCATGGTTTGATTTGTGCTTATACAAGACTCTGCTCAACTATAAAGCTGTCAACTCAATCATTTCAGTCAGCGCTGTGAAAGCCTTTGATAGACATTTGTGGTATTTAACCCCAGAACTGGTTGTTTTGGCACTGTTCAGCAATGCAGTACCTCAAAAGGAGCGTCGTGCCCTTGCAGATGTGTTACTGGCCATACAACCAGATGAAATGCCAAGCACTCCAAAACACCGCTACGGTTCTGGATATGGCAAACCGTCATTTCCAAAAATTACAGAAGCAACAACCCTGGCTGATCTTGTGAACGAGGACTCGTGGTTTACAGTGAACCTTCTTCACCTGGATATGACCTTCCTAACAGAGGATGTTGACAATTGGCAGAACAATGACCACTTCAAGGCAGCCAAATCCATTGTGGATGGGTTAAATGTTGTGAATGACCCTGCGGAGAGAGCAGTAAAGCTCACAACTGATTTTGTCTCAGCTGCAAGAGGAGAAGACCACTTCCAAAATCTTCTTCAAGTGGTTGAATGTGACCGCAAAGCGAGGCCAAATTTGCGGAAACGAGCAAAGTTGGAGTAGTGACATTGGCGTTGTGTTTTATACATTTTCAACTTTCAATCAATGTAAGTATAGTAATACCGAATATTTGTATATTAGTATTATAAGTAATACCGAATATTTGCCGAATATTCGGTGCATCACTACTAAATATATAAAAGTGGCCGGTGGCCACCCAGGACCACCTCCGATTTGATTTATTTTTTGCATACATACTTCTACCAACAAGTGTAACATTTGAGGGAATAGACATTAAAATCCAACAACTTTTTGAAAATCATGGGGCGTTTAATGCACCCTAGTGGATATTGTACCAGAATGTTAAGCGCCGTCGACAGTGGGTTTGTGCCGGAGAACCAGCGACACCACAGCCAAAACCAAATCTTCACCCTCGGAAGATGTTGCTTAGTGTTTGGTGGGATAAAGGTGGTGTAATACACTTTGAAACCTTACCACATAACTAAACAATCACCGCTCAAGTCTACTGTCAACAACTGGATCGATTGAACACTGCACTAAAAGAAGGGAGACCTTCTTTGGTTAATCGGAAAGGAATCGTGTTCCACCACGACAACGCACGTCCTCATACCGCTCGGATCACTTCTTCAAAAATTGAGGAGCTTCGGTGGGAAAAACTTCCACATCCTCCAGACCTTGCGCCTTCAGATCATCATCTCTTCAGGAATCTGCAAAACTATCTTGACGACAAACAGTATACTTCTTTAGATGACCTGCACACCAGTCTTTGTACGTTTTTTGCCTCAAAACCGCCTGAATTTTATAAACATGTAGGACGTTGGCAGAGTGTCATTGATTCCGATGGAAAATATATACTAGATTAAAAAGTTTTAGTCGAGTTTTTTTTTTGTCCTTCAAATTCCGATCTAAAAAACGACATTACTTATGGGATGACCTGATACTTTGGTCTTGTAGACCATCTCTTTCATAAGGCCTCATAAAAGGAAATCTAACGGGGTTAAGTCCTGAGATCTCGGGTGCCACGATATTGGACCAGCACGACCAATCCAACGATTCCCGTACCGCTGATTCAAGTAATCCGTAACATGACCAAAGTGTGGTGGCGCCCCATCGTGCTGAAATAATATCCTGCGCCTTGTCTCCAAGGGCACGTCCTCCATCAAAAGTGGCAATTCGTTCGTCAGAAGTTCAGATAAATATCAGCAGTTAATCGTTGTTCCAAAACGAATGGTCCAATCAGCACCAAACATTCACCGAGAATCGATGTTGAAAGTTCCCTTCAACGATACTGTGGGGATTATCGGCGGACCACAAATGGGAATTTCGTCTATTAACTCCATCCCGAATGAATTGTGCTTCATCACTAAACAGTATACGATTAAGAATTTGGCGATGCATAACCATCCACTGGCAAAATTGAACGTTTGGTAGCTACGCAACGGTTGGAAACAGCACCGATGTTGTATTAACTATTTTACTCGATATCACCCCCTAAAGTATAGCAGACCAGTTGTGAAACACACTGTATATACCGTTTTCAACCTTTCGGGTGTTCCGTGCGAGGATTCCTCATTTCACGTCGGTCAGGTTTGTTACCCCCTCCTCTTGAGTTGGCCTGGTACTCCCGACTCATCTGGTATTGTTCTAAGCCAGGCGTCTAGCCTTCTTTTCAAGATTTCAGTCATGTTCCATATTTCCTTGGCCAGCTGGTTGAACAATCTTGGTCTTCTCACGAGTTATTTCCCTTCAGGGCTGAGAATGTTCCCTGTCTAACCTTTAGCGTGAGAGAAGAAGACGCGTTTCCTTTCCTATTTTTCACTGTTGTTTGAGTGGTCATAGGGTTCAAAGTGAGATTAGGGACCAGTTCCTTCATTATTTTCCAAGTGTAACTAATGGTGTACCTCTCTCTTCGTTCCAGTGAATATAAATTTAATTCGCGTAATCTTCCCAGTAATTTTGTTCTTTGTATCCACTGATTTTGGCTGTGAAGTTCTCTCATGTTCTCACCATCCACGTTGATTATATATCATTTAACTTTTTTTTGTTTTCAAAAAGTCAGATTTTTTTTCTAACTATTTTTTAAAATATTTTGATGAGATGTCAGTGACTGCCTCAGGTCGATCCCTTCCTCTATAAATTGAAAATTGAAACCACGTTCGCTCTCGTCAGGATACTCGGTATTTCTTCCGTGTTTGGCGATCGTATCCATATCCAATATTGGAGCTAAACTATTTCATTCTTACAGTTTTAATCAATGTAGCGCTCCTTTTGTCCGGGTCTGCTGCTGAGTGTGTTTTTAGTTTCCTTATAGCTCGTATGATATCCAGAGCTGGGCACTTGCGGCATATTGCGGTACTGCGGTACTGCCGCACTACCAAACCGGTACCAAACCGGTACGCGGAAATTTGAATGCGGTAGCGGTACTGCGGTACTTTCAGCGATCCTTTGCGGTACTGCGTTATGGGGGCCCGGGGTGGTAGTGCGGTGGTACCGCAAGTACCGCAGTACCGCAAAATATGCCGCAAATGCCCAGCTCTGATTGATATCATCTGTTTGGAAGTCAAAGTCCGTCATACTTTCCGTCATAATTCTTCAAAGAACGCGTTTCTATCGCATATTAGTTTATCAGTTTTGGAGAAACTGAATGATGATTCATACCAAGCTCTCAGTATTTCAGATGTATACTTCATTTTGATCATCGGTTAATGTACTGTTTTCCTCTCCTCGAGGGTTATTAGCATCTATTCCGTTGCCTTGTCCTTAAATTAATAACCTTGAAGTTGAAATTAAAATTTCTGAATTTGCCTCTTTCTTCACTGTTATTTCCTTTCAGGTTGTTTTTATATTGGTGGTTATTTCAATAATGTTGTGATCTGGGTTGCTGTTTGTGAATACCAAATCTAGACAGTTGTTTTTTCTGTTATGTCTTATCTTAACAAATTCATCAGCTGGAGCTTGCAGCATTTTTGCTTCCTGTTGCTCTTCCTGTGTGCCTCCCTTGTTTTGGTATACACAGGATGTTTATAAAGTCCCTCTCTCTTTCAGTGAAAACGTAGCAAAAAAGGGTAAAATTCAATAACAATATAATAGAAGGCATACATTTAATGAATACTTAAGCATATGATTCTACATGAGCATCATCAGTATCTCTTCACAGTTCGAATCTATTAGCAGCATTGCGGAACAAATTTTGGAGCATGACAGGGGTTATTTTTGTAACTGCTGTTACGATACGAACACGTAAATCTTCCAGATCTGTAACCCTCGTTTGATTTGATAAAGCCCCATGCGAAGAAATCCAAGGGCGTTAGGTCAGGAGATCGAACTGCCCAGGGCCTGTTGCCTCCACGTCCGATCCACCGATTTGGAAATCGTTCATTTAGGTACTTCCGAACAATGTTTGCGTAATGACAAGGTGCCCCATCTTGTTGAAAGACGACGGTGTTTAAAATGCCATCTGAATGAAGCTGGGACATTTACGCGCTCGTATCATAACAGCAGTTACAAAAATAACTCCCGTCATGCTCCAAAATGTGTTCCGCAATGCTGCTGACAGATTCGAACTGTGAAGATACTGATGATGCTCATGTAGAATCACATGCTTAAGTATTCATTAAATGTATGCCTTCTATTATATTGTTATTGAATTTTACCCTTTTAGCTACGTTTTCACTGAAATAGATAGGGACTTTATAATCATATATATATATATATATATATATATATATATATATATATATATATATATATATATATATATACATACAGGGTGGGCGGAAAGTAGCTCCCTAATTTAAATTACATATAAATTATGTATAAATTGTGATTGTATTGTTATATTGTTATGGTGTGTTCTCTAAAGTGGTACAATTGTAACGGTAATCTTTTTTTCTCTAAAGTGTTCTCTTTGTGTTCTCTAAAGTGGTACAATTGTAACGTTCATTTTTTTTTTCATTTCAGATTGAAGGGTAACATGGCTGAGCGTTTAAACACTGCAGGAGCGTGCCCAGTTGGCGGCACGGTACGAAGTTTGGCAATCTGTCGTTCGAGTTCAAAGATGGTGGCGGGCCATTCACGGACCACGTGCCCAAGTGGACCCGAAAACAATCAAGAACTGCCACTCGAAGCTCATGACCACGGGGTCTGTGGCAGATGTTCGAAGATGTGGTCGCCCTTCGACATCCAGGGCCCAGGAGACGGTGCAGGCAGTTCAGGAAATGTTCGCACGGAGTCCACGAAAGTCAACTCGCCAGGCAGCTCGGGAAAGTGGACTCTCCCGCTACTCAGTGCGAACTGTGCTGAAGGAGCTGAACTGGCGTGCAAGCCGCATTACTGCCAATCTCTCTCGGACGAGGACTGCGACATTCGCATGGAGTTCGGGGAAATCATGCTGGCTTGGCATGAAGACTGGCCCCATCTCTTCCGCAACATCCTCTGGAGCGACGAGGCGGTGTTCCACGTCGGAGGCTTTGTCAACCGCCACAATTGCCACTACTGGGCAGGAGAGGATCCCATGGTTACCGCTGAAAAACGGCAGAATCGGTTCAGTGTAACGGTGGTGTGGTATGACCTCAGATCAGGTTGTGGGCCCGTTCCTTCTGCGCAACACCATGAATGCTGAGCGGTACCTTGCTATGTTGCGAAACGAGGTCTGGCCGGTTGTCAGCACATGGGAGAACATCGACGATCTGATATTTATGCAAGATGGCGCCCCTCCGCACTTCGCTCTTGTTGTCCGTGAGTGGCTGGATGCCCACTTCCCTGGGCGTTGGATGGGTCGTCGTGGTCCACATCAATGGCCAGCCAGGAGCCCCGACTTGACACCGTGCGACTTCTTTCTTTGGGGGTGGGTAAAGGAAGAAGTCTACCGCACCAAACCGAGGACATTGGAAGAACTGGAGGACCGAATTCGGGAAGTCATGTCCTCCATCCCGCCGGAGTTCCTGCTAGTCAGTGGACGCCATTCCTGGGCGGCTCCAGAAGCTGGTGAAAAGAGTTGGAGCCCACATTGAATTTTAGAGAAAACCTACCATGTATGCCTACCTTTTCATATTATTTCTTCTGAAATAAATGGATAATATACGTATTTTTTACCAATCCAAAATAGGGAGCTACTTTCCGCCCACCCGTACATATACAGTATATATATATATATATATATATATATATATATATATATATATTATATATATATATATTCCTATCATTTTACATTTCATAAATGGGAAATTAAAATCACAGCAGAGAATAGCAGTGGGGGTTGGAAATTTATCATTTTAATCAGGTTCCTCACCTCTGTTATGGTGTCAATTTTATAGCTAGTGTTCGAAGGTCTGTATATTACAATTAGTATGTTTAATTTTCAGTGCTGGGCAGCGCAAACGAAAATTCACTTGCGCAAGCG